>RYZW01000995.1:0-20844 GCA_004367215.1 Colletotrichum trifolii | reverse complement strand
CCCAAGTCCCGATAACTATACCTAAGAAGTTAGGTATTAGTAGGCTACTAGTAGGCCCCTAGTACTACTTTTAAGTAGACTTTTTACGCTTTTCACGAGAATTTCTCTTTTACTCCTTAGTTCTAAATAAATAGTATTTACGCTCCTTATAGTTAAATTATAGCCTAGGCCTAGCTTCTTATATATAGAAAGAGTTATTAGTTATTTATTATTAAAAAAGTTTATATAGGGTAGGTATACTAATTACTATAACTATAAAGGGTTTAGTCCTAGACTAACTAAAAACTAGCTATAATAGTTATTAAAAGAATAAGAAAGCTAAAGTTATATTTTAGGGGGTAAAGTATCTACTAATAGTCGTAGTAGTAAGTAAGCTATCAGCTCTTTCTATTTTGAATATTATAATTAATAAGTAAACTATAAATATTGAAAAGAAACTATCTACTTAATTTATTATCTACTATATTAAATTAAAGATACTAAATATTAGGTATTTAATAGATATCTATAGAGATATCTAATATAATGTTTAGTAAACTCTATATATTAATAATTGAATATTTAGAGATGATTTAATTAAGTATGTTATATATTAAATCTATATTAATATAATATATTAGTACTTATACTTTATATTTAACTTAAAACCTCTTAGTAACATGTTATATTTTATTAATGTTTATTATATTATATTATTCTATCTATAGTATTACTATTTGAATTAAAATAAGACTCTTTATAATGTAAAATAAGAATACTAAAGCCTGTCATATACTAGAGTATATACTTGATCTTTATATTTCAAAATAGAAAATAGATATAATATTAAATCTACTAAGAGGTTTATTTAAATTAATTCTATTAATTGAAGAATTCCCTTTTTTAATATTTTTTAAAATATAGTAATATAAACTAACTAGTCTAACTATAAGAAAAGAATTTACATTTGTAGAAATACTTAAATCTCAGGTATTACTCTTTCTATTACACTTTTTATTATAAAGAAAATTGTATTATATCAATAATTACTGCTACATTCTTCTTAGTTAGTATAATATTACTTTAAGGTATTGACCTAATCTAAATTATAATGAACAATAATTCGTATAGAGAAGTTATAGAACTAGTACTAGATAGTTTAGGACTTCTCTATTTAGATTTTAATTATTATAAATATTATAGTTTCTAACTAAATATATTCAAATAGTTAACTAGTAATTACTATTAGAAATCTAGAATTCTCTTTAATAATGAATAGTAGTTTTATTATAAGATTAATAGACGTTTGTAATTAGAAGTTATCGAATATCAATAAAGATTATAAAAGGTTTCAATAATACTATTAACTCTTATATAATCATCGGGAGAAATTATATATTTGGATAAAATATTTAATATCTCTTAATATAATATCCTAATCTTAATTCTATTAGAATAGTATTGATAATAGATTAATAGTAGGATAATATAAAAATAGAGAGTTATAGATTATTTAGAAAACTATAATTATTAATAACTCATATTGAGAAACTTATTCCTAACTCTTATATAATAGAATACGATTCTTTTTACCATATTCCTAGCTATTTATATCTATATTATTATTTCGAATAAGAATATCTTTACTTTTTAATAGATAAGTGTTTAATAAGTTTTATGTATTAGTATTACTATTATTACTTTACTCTATAATGTCAATAATATTTTATTCTAGAATATAAAATACTTATTTGGTTACTTTTGCTCTGTACCTGGAATAGTATCTAAGCCTTTTACCTTATATATAGATTTAACTATAAACCTTACCTAATAATAGTATTTATACTAATACTAGCTTATAACTAGTTAAAATAGTAATAAAATTACTTATTATTATAGATAATTATACCTCTTTTTACCCTATATATAGATTTAACTATACATTTTACCTAATAATAGTATTTATACTAATACTAGCTTATAACTAGTTAAAATAGTAATAAAATTACTTATTATTATAGATAATTATAGACCTAGTTTTGATATTTAATTTTATAGTAGTAGAAGACCTTATAGTAATAATCTATATAGGGAGAGCTTTATCTAGGTTAGGGTTTAATATATATAGTTAAAAGTAATTACTAAAGTTATAAGGTAAAGAATTTTTATAAATGTCTTAAAAATAGAATAAAATAGAATATTCATAAGAGTTAGGTATTCTATAATTTATGACTCTTTTATATCTTTTATAATAGAACTGAAATTTCCTCGAAACTTATATAGTTACTTATAAAAAAAGAATTATAGAATAAGGATAGAAATATCTAGCTATAACTATTAAAATCTAAGCTATTATTTCTTTAAAATAGGTTTTAATAAAATTATCCTAAGTACTACGATTAATAAGTAGTTTATAGATATTTAAAAGAAGATTATCTAGCTAACCTATAACCTGCTATACTGAGCTAATAATATCGGGGACTAGGTATTAATTAAGTAATACCCTAATATTAATATACTACTATAATATTAGTTACTAGATATTTTAGAGTATTATAGTAATATAATTATAGAGGTTTTAAAAGCTATTTAGTTATATTAAGAGTATTTATTTTTATATAAGTATTATTTATAAGCTAGCTATATTTAATACATTGAAGTTATTTACTAATAAGAGTAAGCTAAGTCCTATTATATTTATATAGAAATTATAAGTTAGTTTATATTAGTAGTAGAGAACTTTTATATTAGTAAGATAAAGTTTTANTAGTATAAAGTCTTGTCTTAGGGGTAGGTAAAGCTTAGTAGGGATATTAAGGTTACGGATATTAAAGTTATAATAAATATTTAAATAGAATACTTATAGTTAGTAGTAATTAAATATCTCGAGATATTTGAATTATATATAGCTATAAAAGTATAAAAGTATAAAGGTATAAGGTTATCGTAGAAAGAGTTATTAGTTATTTGTTATTTACGAAAAAGTTATTATAAGGTAAGTATACTAGCTACTATAACTATAAGGGGTTTAATTTTAGATTAACTAGGGGCTAGTAATAAGAATTAATAGGGGGGGTAGGAGGGTTAAAGTTATACTTTAGGGGGTAATATATCTACTAATAGTCGTAGTAGAGAGTGAGTTATTAGCCTTTCCCGTAATATACCTATTCAATATTTTATTAAAAATATATCAGTAAATATTCTTTATTTATATAAAGACCTGTTTGATATAATAGTTTAATGTTTAGCTGGTTCTTACTATTTTATAGTAAGAGTAGTAGGTTTGAATCCTGTAATAAGTAACTGTGATTAGTATTCCTACTTATTATAAAAACTATATATAGTAATTATTATTAGTGGTTAGCTCTTACTAATAATTATTAATAGCTAGTAATTATTAATAGTTAGTAATAGATATTAGTACTTAGTGGTTTTAGTATTATGTAACTATAATCTTATAATAAGTAATTATAATAGGTATAAGCCTATACTATACTTTCGTATTTATAATATATATACTTTCTATATTTATCAGCTATTGTTTTTAATTAATTATATTATTACTATTTAAAGTTTCCTCTATACAAATAGTTCTTTAAACCTAGTATTATCTAGAAAGTATATAAGGTAAGAGCTAACTATTAGGTATAGTTTCCTTTAAAAGGTCCCCGAGAGGTATATAACTTTAAATTAATTGAAGACTTTTAATATAATAATTATTTCTTTATATAAGTTTTTATTTATTTCTTCTTATCTGTATATTATAGATTAAAAATATCCGGAAAAGCTTTTTGTTATCTTTATAATTAAGCTAAAGAATTTAGAAAACGTATATTTCGAGCTTTAGTTCTATTATACTATTTTAGTTTTATTGAGAAGGAATATTAAAATACTTTATAAAATAATATGAATAGTATTTTAAACTAAAGTTGAATTCTAACAAAACTTATTATTCTAAAATGACTCTAGAGTTCATAAAACCTTCTAAGATAGGTTTAAAGTTTATAAAATACTCTTAAGTCTTATAATTAGAAAATAATAGTAAATAAATCTACTATATTCCATAGTTCTACTTAGTATACTCTCAAATATAATATACTTACTAATAGTTCTTTATTATAAAGATATAATTCTATTCAATTAAAATAACTCTAATTAAATAATTATAAGAATACATGTAGCAATAACACTATTATACGACTCTACTAGCTACTATATAACTCAGGTAGTTTATATAAATTATAACTATTCTATTTATACGTATTCGAATACTTTATTCTAGCTAAAAAAAATACCTTTTAACCACCTCTTTTCAGACTATATACTATATTATTTATTTATTATAATTATAAGCCAAGTTATATTTAATTATTTCTAAGTAAGTTAAGATTAATAAATATAAAGGAGAGAGATCCTTTTTAATCTATCTTTTCAGTTCTTTAATAAAATACTTAAGAATAATAAATTTAATTACTAGTAACCTTAATATAAGAATAAAACTATCTACTAACTCTAAATTTAATTATTAATATATTATGCTATACTTCTATATAACTAGCTAATATATCTCGTAATATATTAATTTAGATATTAAACCTATCTTCAATATTTCGAAAATACTACAACTAGTTAAATTCAATAAATAACTTAACTAAGAAGATATTACTTAAGTAAAAGTTAAAAATATTAACCCTTATATTCTTTATATTAAGATATTTGTAACTACTATATAGTAAATATTAAACTTTAAGTAGTTTAAAAATCTAATCATAAGGAGAAGAAGAAATATTATAATATAATTCAGATATAAGTTAATACTACTATTAATAATAGCTATCTAATACTTACTTAAATAGAACTTCTCAATAATTATAATATATCCCTTTAAACGTTTCTAAAAGTTCTAAAATATTAATATACTTAGAATGATTTAGTTATATAATAATAAATTAGAGTTAAATATAAAAGAATTCTCGAGAAAACTAATTTAAGTTTTTCTAGTCTTGTATAATATAATAAATAATATACTATCTACTTCTAAATAGTTATATATAATATCTTAGAAATCTAGGGAATTTTGTAATTAAAGATTAATTTTAAATATTTACTTAATATGTCTCACCTAATTAAACTATAACTGAGTATTAGAATATCTTTAAAAGAGAAACTCTAAACTTTAATATTAAAACTTTAACTAAATATAGAGAAATCTTTCTAGCTTTATTCTATACTGATAAAAGTTTAACTAAGAGTTATAGTAAAATACTAGTTATATTAATTATTCTCGCGGGAAAGTCAGATATAACTTAAGCTAAAATAAAGCATTTATATAATCTCAGGAGTTACTTATATTTTCTAGAGGATTAGAAATATATTAAATATACTATTACTAACTTATATCCTAGGTTCTCTAATATTCAGATATCTATTATTACTTAAAATAATATTATTAATAAAATAAATAACTCTAAACTCTATATTTTATAATATAAGCTTATTAAAAAGAATAGCTAAATACTAAGAAATATATTAGTAAAACTAAAGAAACTCCTTTAGATATTTTAAAAGCTAAATTAACCCCCTTAAATAATAAGTCTAGTAGTAGTAACTATTTTTCTAACTTAATATATATTAGTATTAATTCTATTCTCCTCGAAAAATTATCCGAAGTTGCCCTAGAGGTTTTCTCAACTACTCAAGGATCTTATATAATTTCAAGGAATATAGCTTTTAATGATTATAAAGTAATCTATATTACTAATTTAATAAACCTCTTCAAAAAGAAATCTTTTAAGTTTAGTAAAAGAATAGATTTAGTTTAATATAATTTAGCTAACTTTCCTATAGTTAAATAAAATAAGGAAATTATTCAAAACATCTTTAATAATCTAAAAAAGAAGAATATACTTAATTCAATATTAGATAATATTATTTATATTAAAAACTTCTATACTAATATTATCTTAGAAATACTACTTCTTAATAAGATTATAATCTAATATATAGGATTAAACTATACTTTTAGGTTTAGCCTAATCAAATACTCTATTATTATATAATAGTTACTTAGAAAATATAATTTTATTTTCTTTAGATATAAACCTATTTTAAACTATTTCATAATCTATTTAAATATTTCTAGTATTATCTTAGAATTACTAAGTATTCTTTTCTCTTTATTATATTTCAAAATAGTTCTCTTAAAATCAAAATCTAATAATACTTATATATAATACTTTTATATAAAATATTTAAGATAGAGTATTCTTAAGTATTTAGTTTTTAATGTTTAGGGAATAAAGATTATAAAACTAAAATAATTAGATTACTCTTATTATATAATAACTTACTCTTAATAGGTTATCTCTAGACGAATTTTAGAATTATATTGAGTTTACCTGTTTTATTATATTATTTAGGGTCTATCTGATTTCCCTGAAATATATATAAGTAACCTTTAAATTCTTATTATTAAAAGTAAATTTTCAAACGTTCTCTTTTTATTTATAGTACTTAATAAAACTTATGATTTAGTCTTTCAAATATTATTAATATTTAAAAAATAAAGGAAAAATAGAGAAGCTTTTTAATTTATAAGATTTGATAAGATATTAAGTAAATAGTAATAGTAATTAATAGAGAAACTAATTATTAGAGATAAGTAATAGAATAAAGGATTAATATTAACCTATTTCTTTATTATACTAAAAACTAGTTAAGATAAGTAAATATACTAGAAAAAAGCTACTTACCTGAAAAATAAGAATACGAGAAACTATAGGATTACTACTTAAACTATAAGTAGAGTTAATTTAAGTAGTAACTATACTATATAATATATCTCTAAATATTTAAAATAACTAGAAATTACTATATAAAATTAAAGAAATCTAATATAAATAATACTTTTATTAGTAAGTACTAGAGTATATTCTAAGCTTTTATTAAGATTTATAACTTTATTAGGGATAGATTTATATTTATAGTTATTAAGTATACCTACTTAAGAAATACTATAAATCAAATATTTTAAAAACGTTATATAAGGTTAAACTAAAAAGATATATTAGATATCTAGTAAACTATATTCTAAATACTTTTAACTCATATAAAATCTAAATCTCTATTTGTAGAGATTTATTATTACTTAAAATACTAAATTTAATAGGATAAGACTTTATTTAAAGTAAAACTCATATGGAATATTTATAACAAAAGTTATAAGACTACTAATTACATTGATTACTAAAAAAGAAAAAACCCTATTCTTAAAATACTAAGAAACTTTAGAATAATAACAATACTTAATAAAAAGACTTCTACTAGTTATCTTATTAATACTAGAAATAGTTTAGAATATTAAGCTAAGCCTAGAATTAGTCTCTAAAACTAGTAGGAGAGGTTTAATTATATTTGAACTAATACTTAAACTAATAGGTTTAGCTTAGGTTTCTAATTAATAATAACTAAATATAATAACTTTAAGTAAAAATTAGAATTTAGGAAATATATTAATAATTAGAAAAATGAATAGTACATTTAAAATTAGAAGTCTAGCTAGTTAAGAAAAGATATTTATTTCAATTAAAAATAAAGGTAATTATTTTAAAATCCCTACTCACTCAACTTAGGGTAAACTAAAATATAGTTTTAGACTTTAACTAATTAGGTTGAGATCTTTAACTACTTAGGAACTAAACTAATAATATAAGAGTAGATAATAATAGTAATTAGAACTAGAGATTACTATTAGTAACTATATAGTACTCTTAAACAACATAATAGTAGTATTTTATATTTCCTAGAGTATAAATAGGATAGTTTTACTAGTATTTATTTATTTAATTAATAGTAAAGGCTAGATAAGGATACTTTTAACTTTTGAATAGTTTTCTTTATTATTTGAAATATAGTATTAAGAAAGAAAGGTTTTTCTACTAAAGTTCAACTATATTTTAATTAACTAGTTATATTACTAAAGACTTGGAAAGATACTACTAACTTATTAGAACTATTATAAAATTCTTTTATTAAAATAGTAAGAGCTAAAATTATAAAGTTAAAAGAGAAAACTACTTAACGAGAGATAAATTACTAGGATACTAGATCTAAACCTTTTTTTTCAAGTAGGTTTTTATTTATAAAATAGATATAAATAGTTTTTTTAGAATAGTATAAAATAAAGATTTATATATATAAGGATATATAACTAATTAATCTATTATAAATTATATATATAGTAAAACTAGCTATTTAAATTGTTTAAGTAGTTATAGTAATTATAGTATAGTTTAACTTTAAGGTTTACCAGTTTAATATTATTAATATATTTCTAAATATTATAAGGGATTTTAATAGATTTCTAATAATAGTTAAACTGCTAGATAAATTTAAAGTTATAGGGTATTATATAGAACTTAAATATATTCTGTATAGACTTTAAGATATTTTTTTTAAATATAAGACTTATTATACTATTTTTAAATTATTAAATTTCTAGTTATATCTAGAAAACCCTTATTTATTTAAACATAAGAGTTTAAGTATTTTTATCTTCTTTTCTATAGATTATGTTTTTCTCTTATATTATAAAATAACTAAAAAAGATATTTTAAGATTATTAAAAATATTAAATATACTTATAGATATAAAGAATAAGGTTATATTAAGTATTTTTTAGGGGTTTAAATAGTTAGAAACTATAAGTATTATAAAATCTATTTAGTTTATGATATATATATTTTTAAGATTACTAAATACTTTAATCTTAACTATAACTTAATTCTAATAATATTATTTCTAATAATAAGTTTTACTATAAATACTAGTTAAGTTATACTTAAGGAGATTTATAAATACTAGATAAAAGTTAGTTTAATTCTTTATATTTCTATTATAGTATAACTAGATATCTTATTTATATATTTTCTATTCTTGAAATACTTTACGAATCCTTTTTAAGTATATTAGATATTATAAACTATATATTTTAGTATTTCTATATAATAAGATTCCTGATACTATAATTTAGAAACTTATAGAGTATTAATAAGATATTTCAAATATCTTTAATTACTAGAAATATTCTATCTATAAATTATAAAGAAATTTAAAGATTAAGTTATAGTTATATTATTTCTCTATTTAGAAAACTAATCTAATAGAAAACTACTTAATAGAGTATTATAATTATATTAATAATTAAAATAGAATTTCTTAGTCTAGAAAATACTTTAAAAGAAACTATAGTAGTAAGAAGACTATTTTAGAATATGGAGTTTAATTTTAGAGATATTTAGAGAATCTATTATAATAATTACTAAATAATTAAACTAGTAATCTTAAATAATAAATACTTATTTACTTAACTTTAATATATAGATATTTAATAGATATAGCTTTACTAAAAATACTTAGAAAATAGTTTCGAAGTAATCTATATACTTATAAATATAATACTAGTAAATAGACTTATAAAGAACCTAACTCGAGTAAAGTTTGAATAATTCAGAGTATTTCTTAACTTTATAGATCTATAAGTAATATTCTTAGGGCTAGTTAAAATAGTAAAAGAAACTATTTAAAATAACTTCCTATCTATTTAAATATATAAATAAATAGTTTAAACTAATTTTTCTTTCTAATAGAATGTTTTTATAATAGTAATATAAAAAGAGAGAAAGTGATAGAACTCTTCTAACTATTCTTAGGGAATAAAATTCTTGAAATAAGCTTTTATTTAGCTAAGTATTACTTATTTAAACTTAGAACTCTAAATAGGTAAATAAGATACTATAAGAAATATATAGAAATCTATTTATATAAGTATCAAAAATTAATTATAATTTCTAAAGGGAGTAGGAGTAAGAACTTAAACCTAAACTCACGAAAGATAGCTAAGACTAGTAATACTATAATTATAATTATAAGCTCTAAACTTTCTAGGAACTAGCTAATATATAAGAGGTCTACTAATTAGAGACCTAGTTACTATTACTAAAATACTAGGGATATAACTATTTAGAACTAGCTAGATAGGTAGTATAGGCTAGGGAGCTTAAATAATAAGAGGTTAAAGTACCTAAGCTAGAAAGATTTATTACATAATAGGAGTTCTAGTAGTAGAGTCTAAAACGCTTCTGTTCCTAATAAAAGTAATTTCGAAATCTTTCTATTATTTTAAT
The DNA here is from genome assembly GCA_004367215.1 of Colletotrichum trifolii. Taxonomy (NCBI): domain Eukaryota; kingdom Fungi; phylum Ascomycota; class Sordariomycetes; order Glomerellales; family Glomerellaceae; genus Colletotrichum; species Colletotrichum trifolii. The sequence goes on along the minus strand of RYZW01000995.1, from coordinate 10,681 downwards.
TAAAAATCAAGATAGATAAACTTCTTCGTATTAGTAATTTTCCTACTGCTTTAACTAAACATAGTTAGACTTAAATGAAAATTCTTAGGCTAAAATATTTACCTTATTAATATTAGGAATCTAAATGACTTCTAATTATTTTTAAATACTTTATATATCTAGTTTAAAACTAGTAAATAAGCGGCTTTCGAGCTATTCTTATACTGGTAGTATTAGTTAGAAACTATATTTTAACTATTAATACTAATAGTATAAAGATAGGAGCCCCGCGAGAGAATAAAACTAGAGTAATATATTATATAAAAGATAGTTCGGACTAGCTATAAACCTCTAATAGCTTTTATTAAGAATAAATAATTTCTATATTCCTTAGTAATATTATTTTCCTTAGGAAAAATAAATTCAATTAAAGTTTTTTCAAAGTAGTAAACTTATTACTAGGCTTTATGACTTATTACTTAGTAATTTCTAGTTAATACTAGAGCTTTTTAATCTCTAAAGAAGTATAAGGGTATTGGCTAAAGGCCTAGTAAGGGAAGGAGTAATAGTAAAAGGTAGGTCTCTGTAAGTTATAAGATTTTAACTTAGTAGGCTAATTAGTAGTAGCTATTTAGTAGAAAGGTAGGTCTCTATAGGTTACAAGACTTCAACTTAATAGGCTAACTAGTATAGTAGCTATAAAAGGCTTTTATCCTATAGTAGCCTAAAGCTAGTATATTACGTGATCTATATCTGTTCCTAGTTATCCTAGTTCTCTATATAAGCTATAGGGTATATCCTTATAACTATCCCCCCTTCTATAGGCTTTAGGCCCTAAGGTTTATAGATGTTATGTAGCCGCTTTTTCATTTTCGCTAGCTGTTTGTTGACTGTTTAGTAATTAATAATAAAAGGGTTATTCCTATATATGTATTAATATATAAGGGTTATCCTATACGTATATTAACGTATAGGTGTTATTTATCCTACATATATATCAATATATAAAGGTTATCTTATACGTATATTAATATATGATGCTCCTATTACTATATTAAGCTAATAATACTTCTTATAGGTATATTAACCCACGAGGTCTCCTACTTATTAGCGAGGCTTCGGTATATTAACTAGGATCTTTAGGTTTACTAGGATATCTAACCCCTTTAGTAAATTAACTAGAAATCCTTAAGGCTAAACCTAGGGTATCTAACCCCTTTAGTAAATTAACTAGAAATCTTTAAGGCTAAACCTAGGGTATCTAACCCCTTTAGTATATTAACTAGAAATCTTTAGAGCTAAACCTAGGGTATCTAACTTTTTCTTATAAGGGTTCTTGTAGCTAATTAAACTACTAAGGTATCTTATCACTAATTAGATATATAAGACTTCTTATTTATACTAGGTTTATTATAACTCTGGTAACTCTTCGGCGAAGTATTCTATAAAGTACTTATAATAAACCCTTATAGGGTATTTTTATTATATGATATAGCTTTAAGTCTTACTTAGTTCTAGGGATTCTTTAGCGAGCTCTTAGCAAAATACTTATAGTAAACGCGTAGGTAAGCTACTTGCTTATTAGGGTATTTTTGCTATACTATATAGTTTTAGGCTTAATATAGTTCTAGGGACGTTTTAGTAAGCTTTTAGTAGTAGGGTATTTATAGTAAACCCTTATAGGGTAGTCTGGTTTCTAGTAAAATATATAGAACTTATTATAGCAATAAGTAGCGATAGTATAGCTTAATTTACTATATACTTCGTATAAAAGGTAGCTTTTAAAGTACTTTTTAAAATATAATCTCTTTACTAGGAAGTTTTCTAGAATATTAGTCTCTTTATAGTATTTAGGTCCTAACCCCTTAGTAGTAGTAGTAATATTCCCGATACTACTAAAGCCTTCCTCGTAGAGCTATGATATTTCCTATAAATACTTAACTACTAAGGCTACTATTCTAGGTACCTAGTTATTAAGCTTCTGATATTATAAGTACTACTATAGCTTAACTTCGAAGTAATAGAAGAATACTAAAGTATAAAGCCTCGAAATTTCTAGTTTAGGAATACTTAAAGCTTTATAAATAACTAACTATTTAGTATAAAACTTTAGTTAGGACTAGCTCTTATGCTGAAGTATATACAATATACTCTAAAAGCATAACTATTATAAGGTTAAATTAGTTAATAAATAGTGAATAAATACTATAAAGTTAGTTTATATAAAGTCTAGTAATAATATATAGTAGTAGTTATACTACTAGGTCTATAGGCTATATACTAGTTTAATTATAACTTACTAAATCTTATATACTATAGAAGCTCCTAAGTATAAAGTATAGCTATCTTGAATTACTATTAGCTAATTCTCGATTTCGTATAAAGCAGTACTATTATGAAGGAAACTATAAGGGTAACTAGGGAACTTTAAGTAATCTTTATAGTTATCGCGAATTAATAGTATAAAGGTTACTATATATTTACTACTAGATAATTAAATTACTATTATCTCTATAAAAGAAGACTATTATTCGAGGAGGCGTAAAAGTACCGCTATAGTTACTATTTAATATTCAGGTAATATAATTACTATATATTCACCTATAGTAATAAGTTTAGTAGAGTTTTCAGCAGGTACCGTTGCTTAGGATACTAAATTTTCCGCCAAGTATTCAGTAATTATATATTTACTAGCTATTAATTATAATAGAGCTATTACTAAAATCCTAACTTTATCCTTCTAAAAAGTAGAAGTTAAAGAATTATAAAAGTATTAGTTACACCTGCTTGATGTAGTAGTTTAACGTCTAGCTAGCTCTTACTGTTATAGTAGGAGTAATAGGTTCGAATCCTACGGCGAGTAAGCGTGACTAGTAGGTATATATATACTTTCTAATTATATAAATTATATAGTAACTACTACTAGCTATTAGTACTTACTAATAACTATTAGAATAGCTAGTAACTATCTAATAGCTAGTAGTAGGCGCTACTAGCTAGCTAATATCTAGTATTATATAACTATAATCCTTAAAAAATAACTACGATAAATATAGGCTTATACCTTCCCTTTATATATACTAGGACGTACTTTCCGTATTTATCAGCTATTATATTAACTAACTATATTTACTATTTGAGGTTTTCTCTATTTAAATAATTCCTCAGTACTAGTAGTATCTATAGGGTAAATAAAATAAAAGCTGATAACTAGGTATAACTACCTTTAAAAAGTCCCGGAGAAATATATAACTTTAAATAGATCAGAAACCTTCAATACAACCACTATTATAAAAATATTAATTAAAAACTTAGTTAAAAACTTAATAAAAGAAAGAGTATTTAATAGAAAAGTAAATCTCTATAAATTATAAGACTCTAATTTAATAAGCTAACTAGTATAGTAACTATAAAAGGCTTTTATTATATAGTAACTAAAAACTACTATATTACGTAATTAATATCCATTCCTAGCTATCCCAGCTCTCTATATAAGCTATAAAGTATATCTTTACAAGAAGCTTCTTAATTTCTAATCTAAGAAGGCTTTCTCGTCGTATTAGTAGTAGACTTTACGTATTTCTTAGGTAGTTTAGTTATTTCCTCGATATTCTTATTACTATTCTTTTCTTTATTTATAATAATCTTAGGTTTATTAACCTGATTACTAATAGCTTCAAGTACTAGACGTTTAGGCTTAGGGTTACTAGTTAATTTATTTTCTTTATTATTAGAAAAAAGTTTTAAAATAGAGACTTTCCTTAAATATTCATAAGGATATTTCAAACTAGTAATAGTAATAGGTTCTTTTATTGAAGTAGTTTCTTTTCCCGCTTGACGTAGTGGTTTAACGTTTGGCTGGCTTTTACCGTTTTACGGCAAGAGCAGTAGGTTCGAATCCTGCGGCGGGCAACCGCGACCGGTAGCTACATGCCTTCCGATTGCGTAAACTAAGCGTGGCAACCGCCACCAGCTAGCGGCTCCTGCCGACAGCTGTTAATAGCTGGCGAATGTTGACAGCTGGCGACAGGCGCTGCCAGCTGGCTGGCATTAGTATCACGTGACCTACTGCGATCCTTAAAGAGTAACTGCGACGGATGGGCCTGTACTTTCCCTATTTGTCACTAATCGTATTAACTAACCGCGTTGTTGCTGCCTGAGGTTTTCTCCGTTTAAACAGTTCCTCAGCCCTAGTATTATCTACAGAGTTTATGAGGTAAGAGCCGACTACCAGGTACAGCTTCCTTTACAGGGTCCCCCCGAGAGGCATGTGACTTTAAATAGATCAGAGACCTTCAATACAACCCCATTAGAAGTAGTTTCTTCTTTTATAATAATACTAAGTTTAGGTATTTTAGTAAGTTTAGATATTATAATTAGTAGAGAATATTCTTATAAGTTAGGGAACTCCGCGAAATATAAATAGACAAATAACTTTAGTTAAATAACTAGGTTTTTATACTAAAACTAGGAATTTAAATTACTAATAAAATTCTCCTCTTCGATAAAATTAAACTATACTTAAATCTTAGAAATAAAATACTCTTAGATAAAATTACTAAAGACAAAAAACGCGTTAATAGAAAGAGAAGAAAAAAAGGAAAAATAGGAATTAAACTTTTTAAAAGAAATAAAATTAGTTATAAACTACTCAACGAAATAGACTTCCTAAAAAGAATATAGAAAAGTATTTCAAGTTTAAGATTTATTATTTTTATTAAGTATATAAGGACGAAAAATACCTAAAGTAATTAAGAATATTAACTTTCTATTATTTTTAAAAATGGAATTAAGAAAGAGTTACTCTAATTAAGGGATATAATAAATAAGAACTAGTATTAGATTACTAATCAAAAAGATATATAGTATTCTAGAAGTTAATAGTAATATTATATTAATGAATATTAGTATTAATAACTTATATCTTAACCTTAGTAAAAAAGTCCTCGGGTTTAATAATATCTTTCTTAATAGACTTAAGAAGCTTATGTTATAATTAGACTATTAGTAATAACTAATATATATTATTACACTTAAAACTAATATATAAAATCTATATAAATGATATATATTATTTATAAAATAGTAGGGTAACTATTAAAGATATTAATATAGAAGAGAAGAAAGAAAACTAGTAAGGAACAAATTAATAAATAATTTATTCATAATATATAAAAAGATTAGATTACTAGCGACTTTAGAAAGAACTAACTAATTACCTTTATTAATACTTAATAAAGATAGTTAAATATATAATAGATTATAATAGTTTTATTAATTTCTTTTATTTAAGTGTTAGATAATCTATTTTAAGAACTACTAACTTTATTCTATTTATATAGTATATTAGTTAAGTAATATAAGAGTATTTCTAGTAGCTCTACTACTAGGGGGGTATATAAGACAAATATAGTACTAATACTACTATATAATTCTACTAGCTACTATATAACTCTAGCAGCTTAAATAAAATATAACTATTCTATTTATACGCGTTTAAATGTTTTATTCTAGTTAGAAGAAGATATACCTTTCGATAACCTACTTTCAGACTATATACTATATTATTTATTTATTATAATAGTAAATAATTAATTATAACTAATTATATTTATTTCCTTATAAAGAATAATTACTCAATATTATCCTATAGTAATCTACCTTTTATCGTAATACTTTAATGTCTAGCTAGCTTTTACTACTTTATAATAAGAGTAGTAGGTTCGAAACTTGCGGCAGGCAAACACGACTAGTAACTATGAATTATCTAATTATATAACTAAAAGCATAATAACTGATACTAGCTAGTAGGTTTTATCAATAGTTATTAATAGCTAGTAATGACTAATAGTTACTAATAAGTATTACTAGCTAGTAAGTATTATTATTATATAACTAACTATGGGCTTTAAAAAGTAATTACAACGGATAGATATAATTATATATATATTTTCTATTTATTAGCTATCATATTAACTAACTATATTTATCACTTAAGGTTTCTTCTATTTAAACAATTTCTTAGTACTAGTAGTATTTATAAGGTAAATAAAATAAGAGCTAATAACTAGATGTAACTATTTTTAAGGGTCCCGGAAGAGCATATAACTTTAAATAGATCAAAAACCTTTAATATAACTATAATTCTAGAGTAATCTATTTATATTATTAAATATTACTCTATATTCTATTAAATTACTTCGTTATTTTTACTCTATACCTCGAATAGTTTCTAAGCTCTTTACTCTCTCTATAGATTTAACTATCTCTATACCTAATAATAGTATTTATACTAATACTAACTTATGACTAGTTAAAATAGTAAAAAGACTATTTATTATTATAGATAATACCCACTTGACGTAGTAGTTTAATGTCTAGCTAGCTCTTACTATTATAGTAAGAGTAGTAGGTTCGAATCCTATAGTAGGTAAGCATAACTAGTAGATATATATATACTTTCCAATTATATAAACTATATAGTAACTATTACTAGCTATTAGTGCTTATTAATAGCTATTAATAGCTAGTAACTATTAATATTAGTAGCTAGTAACTACTAATATTAATAGCTAATAGCTATTAATAACTAGTAGTAGCTACTACTAGCTAGCTAGTATCTAGTATTATATAACTATAATCTTTAAAGAATAACTATAATAGATTCAGGCCTATACTTTCCTTTTATAATATACTTTCCGTATTTATTAGCTATTTTATTAACTAACTGTATCTTACTACTTGAAGTTTTCTCTATTTAATAGTTCCTCAGAACTAGTAATATCTAGTAGGTATATTAGGTAAGAGTTAACTGCTAGGTATAGTTTCCTTTAAAGGGTTCCCGAGAATGATATGACTTTAAATAGATCAGAGACCTTCAATACTATAATATTATAGATAAACATACCCCTAGTTCTAATATTCCATTCTATAGTAATAGAAGACTTCGTAGTAATAATCTATATAGCGAAAGTTTTATTAAAGCTAGGATTTAATGTATATAGCTAAACGTAACTACTAAGGTTATAGAATTAAGAATTCTTCTGAAATCTTTAAAAGATAAGATAAAATAGAGTATTTGTTGGGGGGAAGGTATTCTATAACTTATTAGTTTTCTATATCGTTTATAATAAATTCGGGTTTTCTTTGACATTTATATAATTACTTATAAAAAGAAATATAAGATAAATATAATTGTATTTACCTATAACTTCTATAATTAAAACTATTAGTTTATTAAATTAAGTTTGAATAAATTTATCCTAAGAACTATAATTAATAGGACATTTAATTTATTTAGTTACTTTTACTCTAGACCTAAAATAGTATCTAAACTCTTTACCGTATACATAAATTTAACTATAAGCTTTACCTAATAACAGGATTTATATCTACACTAGCTTATAACTAGTTAAAATAGTAATAAAGTTACCTACTACTATTATAAATAATTATAACCCTAGTTCTAATATTTAACCTTTTAGTAATAAGAAACATTATAATAATAATCTATATAAAGAAAGCTTTATTCAAACTAAGGCTTAGTATATATAGCTAAGAGTACTACTAAGGTTATAGGGTTAAGAACGTTTATAAACTTCTTAAATATAGAATAAAATAAAGTACTAAAAACTAGGTATTCTATGATTTATTAGTCTTCTATATCTTTACCTCTATAATAGGACTAAAGTCTCCTCATGATTCGGATAGCTACCTATAAAAGAAACCTATAGAGTAAATATAGAGATATCTAGCTATAACTATTGTAACTAAAATTATTACTTTTTTGAAATATGCTTTAATGAAATCATCCTAAGTATTATAAGTAATAAGTAACCTATAGATATTTAAAAGAATATTATCTAACTAAACTATAACTTATTATACCGAATTAATAATAATAGAGACTAGGTATTTATTAGGTATTATATAAATATTCATATACTACTATAATACTAGTTACTAGATATTTTAGAGTATTATAATGATATACTTGTAGAGGTTTTAAAAGCTATCTAGCTGTACTAAAATATTTATATCTATATAGATATTATTTATATATTAGCTATACTTGATATATTAAGATTATTTACTTACAAAAATAACCTAAGTTTTACTATATTTATATAGAAATTATACGTTAACTTATATTAATAGTAGAGAGATTTTATATTTGTAGTATGAAGTCTTATTTTAGGAATTAGTAAAACTTAGTAAAAATATTAAGATTATCAATATCGAGGTTGTGATTAATATTTGAATAGAGTATTTATAGTTAATAGTGATTTAATATCTCGAGATATTCGAATTATATATAACTATAAAGACGTAAAGATATAAAAGCGTGGAGGTATAAAGCTATAAAGGTATAAAGTTATTATAGAAAGGTTATTAGTTATTTATTATCTAAAAAGTTAATATAAAGTAAATATACTAAAATAGGATATAGCTAAAAAAGACTTAATTAACTAGAACCAGCTAATTACTCCTAGGTATAACACTTGAGAAAGTTTTACATATACTATATATATGTAATTTCGTAGAAAAGACAAGAATAAATAGAACGTATTCGAAAGATATTCTATGGAAAAAAACAATATATTCGTAGATCTATAATCTAAGAATTAAAGTTATCTAAATAGTAAGTCCTGAAAGGTAAAGAGAGGAGAAGTTGGTCTTTTTATTTATATGTAGTAGATTATACTATTTATAATAAAGATTACTACAAAACGACTTCTGATATATACTTATAGCCATTTATAAGCTTAGCCTTCTTATAATCCTCCCCTTAAGTTTATTTAAAACTTCTGTGGAATAAGCTGAATACTTTATCTATAATATTAAAGTTCTTTCTGGTTAAAATATAATAGTAACTAAAAATTCTTTTGAATATAATAGCTTTCGAAATAGTATTAGTTATTATAGTCTATTTACTATTAATTCTATTTAAGGATTTAGATAAAATAAAACTATTTTTCCTATATAGCCAGATACAAAAAAGTATAATTAGTAGATCTGTATAAAGTATTTTACGAAATTTAGTACTACTAATCTATTTCCTAATTAATAAACTAGTTTCTTAAATATATTCTTCTAGCTAAAAGTGTTCATTTGAATAAGTAATTAAGCCATAAGTTTAAAGTATAACCTATAGGGATAATTACTATTATTAGTTAACTATTAAATAGTTAATCTATTTTTAAGGACTATTTTATAGTTTTATATTATTCTAGTTTCTTATAATATTACTAACTAGTATTTATTAGGCTTTTAGGTTTACTAATAACTTTTCGTGGAATATATTATTATTTTTAAGTTATTTATAGTTTAGGAGCTTTAGGTTTCGGGGTTCTATATCTAGGAGGTTTTAGAGTTATATTTATTTATATTAGTTCTTATAAGGGTATTATAGCTAAAGGCCTAGTAAAGGAAGGAGTAATAGTAAAAGGTAGGTCTCTATAGGTTGTAAGACTTTAACTTAATAGGCTAACTAGTAGTAGCTATAAGAGGGCTTTTATTTTATAGTAGCCTAAAGCTACTATATTACGTAATCCATATCTATTCCTAGCTATCCTAGCTATCTATATAAGCTATAAAGTATATCTTTATAACTATTACCCCTTCTATAAGCCTTAGGCCTTAAGGCTTATAAACACTATATAGCTGCTTTCGTATTCGCTAGCTATTCGTTAACTATTTAGCGATTAATAATAAAAAGGGTCCTCATACGTATATTAAGATATAAGTATCCTATGCGTGTATTAACGCATAGGGGTTATTCATCCTATATATATATTAATGTATAAGGGTTATCTTATGCGTGTATTAACGTATAAGGGTTATTTATCCTATACGTATATTAACGCATAAAGCTCTTATTACTATATTAAGTGAATAGTACTTCCTATATAGTATATTAACCCTACGAGGTCTCTAGTATATTAACTAGGATCTTTAGGGCTAAACCTAGGGTATCTGACCCCTTCCCATATTAGTAATACTTCTATAAGGCTTCCTATTACTAATTAGGCTTATAGGGTTTCTCGTAGCTAATTAGGCTACTGAAGTATCGGCGTATATTCGCCAGTAGGCTCTTCTAGGCCTTCTTATTACGCTATAGCCCTAGGCTTATTATGGCTTTAGAGACTCTTCTTTAATAAGTTCTTAGTAAAGTACTTATAGTAAACCCTTATAAAGTACTTTTATTATACTATATAGCCCTAGGCTTTATATAATTCTAAGGACGTTTTTTAGTAAGTTCTTAGTAAGGTACTTATGGTAAACCTTTATAAAGTAGCCTAGTTTCTAGTAAAATACGTAGAACTCGTTATAGTAATAAGTAGCTATAGTATAGCCTAACTTACTATATGTTTTACATAAGGGGCACTCTTTAAGGTATAACCTTTTTACTAAGAAGCTTTTAAGTTCCCTATGATATTTAGTCGCTGACTTTTTAGTAATAGTATTCCTAATACTACTAATAGTGTCAGGAATAACATATTTAAGCGGTAGAGTTTTCACTAGAAGAACTCTTAGCTATAGTACTATCTCTATAAACCTCGCCTTACTTTAACTAGATAAAATAGGATTACCCGTATTATACTTAGCTATATTTAGTCATATATAATATATACTAGATTTTACCCCCTAATTATATATAATAATTAAGAGTCTTATAATACTAAAAAGCTACTAAGCTAAA
>RYZW01000994.1:0-20849 GCA_004367215.1 Colletotrichum trifolii | reverse complement strand
TACTTAAGCTTTATATATAGTGTTTTGTTATTTTTAAAATTACATTTTAGTCGTTACCTTTATAGTAAGGTGTTTAAGTTTCGGGGACTAGAGTATTTCGTAGTATACTATAGTAGTATTTTAGAAGTATAGATTATTTATAATACTAAAGTAGTTATAGAGGTTTATAACTTATATTACTATATTTTCTTCTATATAGTAGTACTAGTACTATAATACTTTACTTATATATTTAAAGATCTAACTTATTAGGTAAATTTAGTTTAAATACTTATATTAGTAATCTTAAGCTTTTAAAATATAGAAACTATAAAAATAGTTATAGAAGTTTATAGCTTAAATAGTTATATTTTCCTCTATATAGTAGTATTAGTATTATAGTATTTTATTTATATATTCCAGGATTTAACTTATTAGGTAAGTTTAGTTTAAATATTTATATTAGTAGTTTTTAGCTTTTAAGGTATAGAAGTTATAGAGAATTATATAGATTTCTAGGCTTTTTTCTATAAGGTTTATAATATTCTTTATTTAAGCTTCTTTAATAGTATTAGTTAGGAGTTATCAATTCTCTTTATAGTTGATTTCTCTAGGGAAAGAGCTTTTAAAAGTGGTTAATTTAAGTATTTCTTAGCTTTATTAGTATTACTTAGTTTTTAGAAAATTACTTAAGAGAAGTTCTTAAAAAGGTTCTAAAAAGAAGCTTTAGTAGATTATGATTTTAGGGTTAAGGTATTCTTATAGATTATAGGTTTTAGTTTTTACTTAAAAGGTATTATATTAGGTAAGTTATTAATAAGTTCTTTTAAGAACTAAAAAAGAGGTATTCTAGTAGATGATTTAGTATTTAAGATATATAGATTTAGTGTAATATATGTTTTTAGCCTAGTAGCTTTTTAGTATTATAAGATTCTTAATTGTTATATATAATTAGAAGCGTAAAATCTGGTATATATTATATATAACTAAACGTAGCTAAGTATACTATATAAGGTTCTATTTTGAGTAGTTTAAGTAGGGTAAGGCCTGGTAGAGATAGTTTTATAGCTGAGGTTTCTTCCGGCGAAATTTCTACTACTTAAGTGTGTTATTCCTGATACTTTATTCTTTATAGTTCTAATATTACTATACTTTACTAAACTTATACCTTATATTTACTATACCTTTCTGAAAGTAGTAGTAAAAGTAATAATAATAATAATAATAATAAGGCTGAAGAGTCTAAGGTTATAGAGATTTCTTTATAAATTCCCCGCTTTACTACTAGTAATACTAACTTGTTTATATTTATTAATTATATTCTATCCTCTAAAATCTACTTAATAAACTTTTAGTACTATTCTTCTCCTAATAATAAAGATAAAAAAGAAAAAGAAAATAAAAAAGATGAAGAAAATAAGGAAGAGGAAGAATTTCCTACTAAAAAGTATAAAACTTATAGTAATTTTATATCTACTCCTATTACTTCTATATCTAGTAGCTGCTAGCCTATTACCTAAAAGTCTACTACTCCTTAAAACGCTACGCTAACTAAGAAAGTTATCTTTATAAAGAAAACTTCTATTACTAAAAAAGCTACTAATAGAGCTATTATACTTATAATACTTATTATAATTCTAGTACTTATCCTTGTTATACTTATAATACTTATTATACTTATAATACTTATTATTCCTATTATTCCCGTAAAAGAAGATTAAAGATATTTTTATAAGAATATATTTAAGTTTTAAGTATAATAATTATTTCTATTATACGTGTTTTTACTAAGTTATTACTAAGATATACTAGTATATCTAATTGAGAGATATATTCTTTGGACTAATATTCGAATTATTTAAATAATTAATAGAATTATTTCTTCTCTTCTTCTAGGATATAATTACTAAGTTATTAGTATTAATTATAGGCTAATTATCTTATTTTTTATAATATCTAATTAATTTTTAAATAACTTCCTATATACTACTTAAGTTAACTATAATTTCCTATGTATTATATTTTACGAACTACTTAACTTATTTTATAAGGAAGTATCTATGATTTCCCTCTTTTTATTTTACTATAAGATCTTCTTCTGCTTATTCTACAAAATTATCTTCTAATTTAGGAAAGATAACTTAGCTATTAGTATCTTTTCGCTATTTTATTTATAGTTCTAGTAAAAAGACAAGGAATATATTATATATCTAGTAATATTATTCTAGTAAATATATTTTATACACTTATTCGCCTACTTTCTTAATAATTCAAACTTTAATATATTTTAATATTAACCTCTTATATTTAGACTTAAAATTATTTATTAAAAACCGAATAACTATTCTTTAATTATATGTTTATAATTAATGTTTTAAGTTATATACGTTCATTTAATCTTTAACTAGTATTTACTAATATTCTACTATTTAATAATGTATTTAACTGATATAAGTAATTTATTCTATAATACTCTATATTATTAAGTTTTTCTTAGTTATATATTTAACTATTCTTAAGTAGAACCTATATAGCTTTTCTATTAATAAGTACTTAGTAATATTATGTTTACTATTATTATATATAAATATAGTTTCCTTAAATTATACTACTTAGATAATAAGTAAACTACTAGTAAATACTTTAAAGTAATATTCTAATATCTAGTATATTTATTCTATTTAATTATTTATCTATAAGTAGTATACTATTAATAGCTATTATTTAATTAGTTATTCTACTATAAATTCTTCCTAAAATTAATTAATAAGCAGTTTATTTTTATTGCTAATAATACTTTCTAAAGTATTAAATTAATATTATATATCTTTATAGAATATTACTACTAGCTCTATAACTACTATTTACTTTATCCTTAGAATAAATATTATAAACTTTATAAACTTATCTATAATTACTAGGATAGTATTATATATACTACTATTTCTATATATATTTTCTAGTAATCTTATAATAAAATCTATACTAATTTCTTAAAATAATCTTATAAACTTATCTATAATTACTAGGATAGTATTATATATACTACTATTTCTATATATATCCTCTAATAATCCTATAATAATATCTATACTAATTTCTTAAAATAGTTCTACTAAAATAAATAGAAATTATAACTAGTTATATAATTTATATTTTAGTATTCTAATCTTTTAATAGATTTGATATAATATTATATAATTTATATCTATAATTATATTATTCTAATAGAAATTCTATTTTACGGAATTATAAGTTTTATTAATACTTATATAGCTTATTTTACTTTTATTATAGTATAAGTAAATAATTTTATATCTTAGAAACTTTATATTAAGTATAATTAATCTTCTTGAGAAGAAAAATATCCTTTCTATATTTACTAAATACTTTTTCTATCTACTAATTATTCTCTAAACCTTTTCTATATATACTTAATAATCTTTATTATACATCTATAACCTTTTAATAACTTATTTAATATTTTTAGAGTTCTTTATAAAATATACTATTTTACCTTTTATAAAACCCCTTATTACTAAATATAAGATATACTATACTAAAATAATAACTTTAACCTTTTATAAGTTCTCTTTACTTACTAATACTTACTAGGTATTTTCTATTTTCCTATATATATCTTTTTTATAAGTAACTATAATTATAATTATTACTATTTTTCTAGTATCCCTAGTAAGATAATACCCTAAAGAAATTAAATAATCTCTATTTCTTAATTTAACTTCTATACTAAAATACTTCTCCTATATTTATATTATCTAGATAAAAACCTTTACTAGTTTTAAATTCCTTTTAACTTTAATAACTTTTTAATAAATATCTACTAATAATAATTCAATAAATTATAATTTATTTATAAAAATTAATAATATATTATAGTATTCTATTTCTTCTTTTATATAATCTAGCTATCTAGATAATCTATCTACTAGATTAGTAACCCTAAACTAATACTTTAAATTAAAATTAAATACTAAACACTTATAGATCTAATAGATAGACCTTCCCTAAAAGTCCTATATTAGTACTATTATAATACTTATTAAAGCTTAATAATCTATTAAGACTATAAAAATCTTTAAAAATCCTATTAAGTAATACTCCTAGTAATTAAAGTTTTTAATCATAATTAATAGCTTTTATTAGTTTATTCTCTATCTCTACTCTATTTTACTAAGTTTCTTTAAATAGTAAATAACTAGTTATTACTAGCTTTTTACTTTTAATAATAAAATACCCGACATTACTTACTATAATATATCTATCTCTACCCTAGTCTCCCTAGTAAAGTCCTAGTATTAGAAAATAGTTACTAAATAGAAAGTATTCTATAATACCAAAAATATAGATTCTAAATTTTCTAATTATAAAAAAACTTTTCTTCTATCTTTCCTTTAAAGAATACTATAAATAGTACTATTACTAATAAGTAATTATTAATAAATTTATAGTAAAAGTTATAAAAACCTAGGAATACTAAAAATTCCTTAAATATCTCTAGTAGTTTCTATTTAGTAATAGTTTAGATGTTTACTAGGTTCATTCTAATATTTTCTTAAGTAATTATATACCCTAGGAAACTTATCTTTTCTATATAGAATTCATATTTAGAAAACTTAGTAAAAAGATATATTTAGTATAGTTTAGTAAATACTTATAAGAATATTTTAATATAGTTTTCTCTAATATTTATTATATATATTATAATATAATCTATATATATTATAGTATATATTAATCAAGCTAGTAAATATATAGTTAATATATACTTGAAAGACTACTAGTATATTAGTAAAACTGAATAGTATTACTATATATTTATNTTCGTAGTAATTATACTATATCCTGAATACTATTTTCTAGTAATCTTCTAGCTTAATCCTAATATAGTAATAAGTATTTTTAAAGTTAATTTTTAAAATCTATATTACTCCCTAAAATCTATCTAGAAGTTTACTAATAAGTAATAATAAGTATTAATTCTTAATTATAACTTTATTAAGATTTCTATAGTTAATATATAGTTATAAAAAACTATTTTTCTTTAGAATAAAAAGGATTAGTATATTTGTTTTATTTATAGATAGCTATATATATTTATTTACTAAGTTTTCTATAATATATATTTTTAACTTTTCTAATTATTATTTATTTAGTAGATATATAAGCTTATAAAATAGCTTTTTATTTAGTTCTAGTTTAATAGTATACTTAGTATCCTCGAGGACTAGGACTAATTTCACTATAATTTTATTAAATATTCCTTATTTATTTACGAATTCCCTAGAGATATCTATAGTTATAATAACTTTATCTATTTCCCTAAAAACTTCTATATAAACCTTAAAATTATTACTTACTTTACTAATATATAATATATAAGTAATCCTATTATTCTTAATAATTTCTTAAGTAAATATTTCTAGTTTAGTGATAGATATCTACTTATAATACTAGGTATTCGTCTAGGTATTTATTATAATATCTTCCTAATTTATAGACTTTTATCTTAATAAGAGGTCTATATATCCTTCTAGCTAATAGGTATTAGTAAATAATCGGTATAATTTCTATAAATACCTATTTAAATTTATAAGAAAAAATATTAGCTAGTAATACTTCTTTAGTTTTAATACTAAACTATTAAATCCCTTTAAAATAAATATAATTATTTTAGTTAGGACTAGTCTTAGTAATATTACTAGCTATTTTCTAATAAAGTTTATTTATAAATATAAATCTATATTTATTATTACTCCTTTCTTTTTAATACTTTAGAAAATAAATACTAGACTCTTAATTATCTTCTTTATAAAAACTAATTTCTTAGCTAGTATAAGGATTATTAGTTCTATCTCTATACTTACTTATTTCCCTAGATTTTTTTAATATAAGAGTTAGTATTAATAGCCTAGATTAAAGCATAAAAGCTTATAATACTCTACTTTTAGTTAACTATTAGCATCAAGTTCGTACTTAGTTTAGACTTATAGTTTATAGCTCTATACTTTATCTTACTATATAAGAAATATACCCCTATAATTTATAGCATAGCTAATATATATATATTCTTCTAATTTAGGATAAGTATAGTATTACCTAACCTATTAGTGTTTTATCGCTATTTACTTAGTATTAATAGGATTCATAGACCTATTCGGCTTACTACCCTTAAAAGTAGTAGCGGCTAGAATAGCTATAAGCCTATATAAGTTCACTTATACTTTTTATCTCGCGTCAATTCGCTAGTATAGTATTATTAGAATTCTTATAATCTTTTAGTCTCTATTACGATATTTCTAGTTTTTAGGATAGGGATATTAAGTCTCTTTATCTCCCTTTTTAAGCTAAAGTATAGGTAATAGAAGTAGATAAAAACTTCTCTTTTATTCTAATCAAATCTAGGTATATTTAGGTTTTAGTATAATACTAACTACTTAATATAATACTATATAAGTAACTAGTATTTTCCTTATTATACTTCTTTAAGTTTCTACCTATATAGTTTTTCCTATATCTCTAGGTTAATATACTATTAGTAAATAAATATAATAAAATTAGTTTAAGTAAGTTTATTTTTCAAGTTAGCTTTATAATTTCTCTATTCTATCTAAAGCTAAGGTACTAGTTTTGTAAATACTTACTAGATCTATTAGTTAACTATATTACTTAGTTAGATCTAGTAGTTATCCTTAATAGTAATAATCTAGTTATTAACTTATTTAACTATAAACTTTTCCCTTATTATTCTATAATTATATAAAAGTAGTTTTTCCTAATCTTTAGGTAGTTTAGGTACCGCTAAATACTTAGCTAGCTATTAGATAAGAACTAAAATCTATTCCTTATAAGCCTCTTACTACTTTTATATCTACTTTTAATATATTACTATTTAAGACTATATAGTTCTAAGTATTTAGTTTATAATACTTACTAGATCTAATTTAGGTAAGAATAGTAGCTATGATAATACTTAGGATTACTTATCGAATCTAAGTATTAGTTACTAAAAACCTAGCAACTACTTAACCCTTCGAGGTATAGTAGAAATTACTTTACTTCTTCCTCTTATATCAGGAAATAAGTATTTTTTCCTATAGAATATATCTTATATAATATCCTCTAATAATTACCCCTTCTTAATATCTTTAATATACTATTAATAAGGACTTATATTAATACTAAACTTTAAATTATCTTAAGTAGTAAATAAGAAGTATTTCTCTTTAGGGTTATTTTCCCCTGAAGTAACTATCTTATTATTATTATTACTTTACTTACTTAATCCCTAGCAATAGTATAATATAATAATAGTAATCTTACTATATACTTCTACTAAGTTAAGTACTAATTATTAAAGCTTATCGAGGTTTATATTAAATCCGCGCCTATAGAGTAACTATTCTCTATAATACTAGTTACTACCTAATATCTTTACTTATACTAGTTACTTAAAAGATTAAATAGAAGTAATAGAATTATAAAAGTATAGTTAGAAGCTTCGACTAAGAAAGGTTTAGATATATAAGTAAAGTTTGTATTACTATATAAATTATTATTTAAAAGATCTAAATTATAATCCTTCTATTAAAAACTCTTCTAAGACCTAGCTAGCTAGTTACCGGGCGTATTACATAGTCTATTCGTTATATCCTTACAATTTACTACTTAAAGTTATTTAAACTATTACTTAAACTATTAATATATTAAAATTTATTTTAATATCTAGGTTAAAATATAGTTTAGATATCTTAATAAGGGGTATAGGGTTTTCGAAAAAAGAATAATTTTTAAGAAAAGATAGGGGTTTTTTAAGATACTATATAAGTCTCTTAAAAATAAAAAGTATAAAATACTATAAATCTTATATTTTATAGTATCTAGTAGTATTCTAAAAAGTATTATATTTACTAAATACTCTCTAGTATATACTAAAAAGTATTATATATATTTTTAGTATTTTATATAATAAAGTTAATATATTTACTTAGAAGTATTTTACTAGGGATAAAAGTAAAGTAATATCTATAAAATATCTAAGTTAATACTCACGATTTCTTACTTTACTTGGGATTTTTAAGTAAAAATTATAATTACTTCTTCTCACGTAAAAACCTTATTAATCTATAGTATAGTAGTAATAGATAAGTTAATTACTAATTAGTATTAGTTTATCTAGAGGGTAATATATACTATATATAATCTCATTATATAAGTATAAAAAGGTCTAGTATTCGTTATTATTATTATTATATTATTTACTTATATATAAGTATATAAAGCTCTAGATCTATAGTATACTATAGTATTTAGCTATAACTAGTAATAGGTATTACTAGGGGGGATAAAAGTATATAGCTATATATCCCCTATACCTATAAGGCATATAGATACATATACTAAATACATATAGAGGCATACACGCCTCAGGCGTTAACGCATACCTTACAGCATAGCATTACCAATAGTAGAACTTTAGTAAAGACTAACCCTTATATTAAAGTATATGAAGTATACTATAGAGGTATAGCTCTTATGAAATAAAGTTAGTTAATAGATAACGAGTAAATACTATAAAGTTAGCCTATATAGGGTTATATAGGGTATAGCAGTAATTATACTATTACGTCTAAAGAGTATAGAAGAGTTTTGTTATAGCCTATTAAATCTTTTAAGCTTTAGAGGTTTATAGCTATAATATATAGGTATCTGAAATCATTATTAACTAATCCTTGATTTTATATAAAGTAATATTCTCGTAGAGGAGGCTATAAGGGTAACTAAGAAGCTTCGAGTAGTCTTTATAGTTAATAGTTACTTCGTAAATCGATAGTATAGGGGTTACTATATATTCGCTACTAGAAAGCTCAGCTGATATTATCTCTATAAAGGAGGACTATTATTCGAGGAGGTATATAAATACTACTATAGTTACTATAGGTTTAGGTAATATAGTTACTATTTAAGGTTCAGGTAGCATAATAGAAACTACTTATTCAGTAGAGTTTTTAGTAGCTATAATTTCAGGTATTATTATTGTTTCTAGTACTAGTACTGTTATTACTACGTATTCGCTAACTATTCGTCATAATAAAGCTATTACTAAAATCCTAGCTTTATTTTTCTAGGAAGTAGAAGTTAAAGAATTATAAAAATATTATAGCTAAAAGCCTAGTAAAGGAAAGAGTAATAGTAAAAAGTAAGTCTTTATAGGTTAAAAGACTTCAATTTTATAAGCTAACTAGTAGTAGCTATAAGAAGGCTTTTATCCTATAGTAACCTGAGGCTACTATATTACATAATCCGTATATATAGTAATCCGATCCTAGCTATCTCAGCTTTCTATATAGGCTATAAAGTATATCCTTATAATATATATTAAGATATTATCTAATTAATACTTAGTTTCTAATATTAATAGCTTAATATAATAGATTATAAGATAGATAGATAGTTTTCTTTTTAATATCTATAGATTATTTATTCATTATATTACTTAGAAAATTCTTATTAGAACTTAGTTTAATATATAAATAGTATTATTTATAAGAATTATAATTAGATATCTTTATAATTCTCTTATAATTAGTTTTTCTAATAAAGCCTTATAGATTTCAAGGAAATCCTAATTTTGTTATCTGAATTGTAAAAGAATAATAAATTATTTAATACCTAGCTCTTATATTTTTAAAGAAGTATTCTATTCTATTTTACTTTTAAGAAATTCAAAAAGATCCTTAATTCTATCATCTTAGTATTACCTCTAATTTTATATTTTAACTATAGTTTTAATACATCTTTCCCTATCTAAATTATCATTATTAGGTTTTTTATTACTTTATAATTAAATGTTAGAATTAGAAACATAATTATCTATAATAATAGGCAATTCTATTACTATTCTAACTAGTTATAAGCTAGTATTATATGAATACTATTATAAGGTAAAGCTTGTTATTGAATCTATATATAAAGTGAAAAGCTTAGATGTTATTTCAAATATAGAGCAAAGTAATCAAATCATTAATAATACTTTTTAAAATATTAAATTAGTTTTGTATATATTTATAAAAAGCTACTATTAAATCTATAGTAATTATTTTCTTCCCCATGAAGATAAATACTACAAACTTTATAAACCTATTTATGATAAACGAAATAATGTTATTTATGCCACTATTTCTATGAGTATTCCCTAGAAATCTTATAATAAAGTTTATATTAATCTCTTTAAAAAGATTTATCAAACCAAGGTGAAATTAAGACTAATTGTTTAATTCATATTGTGAAATCGTGATATTTTAATAAGCTGAATGTAATATTATATAGCTTTATATACTTATAATTATACTATTATAAAATAAAATCTATTATCTAAAATTATAAGTATTACTAATAGTTATATAGTCTATTCTATTATTATTCTAATATAGACAAATATTCTTATATTTTAAGAATTAAATATTAAGTATAATTTGTTTTCT
This sequence comes from Colletotrichum trifolii, assembly GCA_004367215.1. NCBI lineage: Eukaryota > Fungi > Ascomycota > Sordariomycetes > Glomerellales > Glomerellaceae > Colletotrichum > Colletotrichum trifolii. The sequence continues at coordinate 10,365 of RYZW01000994.1, read as the reverse complement.
TCAGAAGAAGAATTTTTATTTATATTAATAAAATATTTCTTTTAACTTTTAATTATTCTCTGAGCTTTCCTTATATGTATCTAGTGGTCTTCTTTATAAATCTATAGTGTTTTAATAATTGATTTCTTATCTCTAGATTTCCTTTTGAAATATACTATTTTATCTTCTATAAAGACCTTTATTAGTAAATTACAGAAATATCATATTGATATAATAACCCTTATTCTCATAAAGTCTATTTACTAAATAATACTTTTCAAGTATTTTCCATTATTCTATATATATTCCAACTATATTTAACTTTAATTATAAATACTATTACACGTCTAATATCTTAAGAAAGTAAAAGTATACGTCTATCTAGAAAGTAATATATACTATATATGATTTTATTATATAGATATAAAGTAGTATTTCAATTATTTGTTATGATTAGTATTACTATTATATTAAATAATGTATAGTACTATATATATAGCTATAACTAGTACTCAACATTTAGTATTTATTACTGATAAAGCGTAGAAAGTAAACTACTATATAATAGCAATATATATCAGTAGTATATACTTCATAGTATAGTATAACTAATAATAATATATATATAAATAATCCTCTATTTATCAATATAATTCATCAGAGAGGCCGATAGCTCGCTTTCTACTACGACTATTAGTAGATATATTATCCTTTAAAATATACCTTTAATCCCCCTATCTTCCTACTAACTACTATAACTAGCCCCTAATTAATCTATAGCTGAATCTCTTATAACTATAGCTAATATATTTACCCTATATTAACTTCTTTATAGATCAAGAATAACTAATAACTCTTTCTATAATAACCAAATAATTTTATATTCTTATATTTTTATAATTATATATAAGAGGGGCTAATAGATCGCTCTCTACTATAACTATTAGTAGATATACTACCCCCTAAAGTATAACTTTAGTTTTCCTACCTCTCTACTAACTACTATAACTATTCTATAGTTAATCTAGGGCTAAACACTTTATAATTATAATAGCTAATATACCCGCTTTATGTTAATTTTTCTCGATAATAAATAATTAATAACTCCTTTCGCGATAACTTTATATTTTCATCCCTTAATACCTTTATAGTTATATATAATTCAAATATCTCGAGATATCTAATTACTATTAACTACAAGTATTCTATTTGAATATTTATTATAACTTTAATATTCGTAACTTTAATATCCCCTAGACTAGGCTTTACTTATCCCTAAAACGAAACTTTATATTACTAATATAAAAGTCCTCTACTATTAATATAAGCTAACTCATAATTTCTATATAAGTATAGTAGGACTTAGCCTATTCTTATTATTAAATAATTTTAATATATTAAATATAACTAATATATGAATAATACTTATATAGATATAAATATGTCTAGTATAGCTAGATAGTATAAAAATATATCTTATAGCTTATATAGAAAGCTGGGATAGCTAGGATTAAATTACTAAATAGATATAGATTACATTATATAGTAGCCTAAGGCTACTATAGGATATAAAGCCTCTTATAGTTATTACTAGTTAGCCTACTAAATTAAAATCTTATAATTTATAGAGATTTATTTTTCTACTAATTATTCTTTCTTTTACTAAACCTTTAACTATTCCTTTATAATTCTTTAATTTCTACTTCTTAAAAAAGTAAGGCTGGGATTTTCAATAATAGCTCTATTATAATAAATAGTCGCCGAATACTTAGTAGAAAACTCGGTATCCAAAGTAATAGTATCTACTAAAAACTCTACCATACCTACTACTATCAATAAATATATAGTAGTTATATTACTTATATAAGAATATATATAGTGCTAAAGCTACTATATAACTCTACTAGCTATTATATAACTTAGGTAACTTATATAAAATATGACTATTCTATTTATATATATTTAAATACTTTATTCTAGTTAGAAGAAAATATATCTTTTAATAACCTATTTTCAAAGTATATACTATATTATTTATTTATTATAGTTATAAGCCTAGTTATATTTAATTATCTCTGAACTACTTAAAATCAATAAATGTAAAAGAAATTCTTTTTAATCTATCTTTTTAGTTCTTTAATAAACTACTTAAAAATAATATATTTAATTACTACTAATTTCAATATAATAGTAAAACTATCTAATAACTCTAACTTTAACTATGAATATATTATACTATATTTCTATATAACTTGCTAAGATATTTAGTGATATATTAAGCTAGATATTAAAACTATTTTTTAATATTCTAAAAATACTAGAACTACTTAAATTCAACAACTAACTTAACTAAGAAAGTACTATTTAATAGAAAATTAAAAATACTAACCTTTATATTCTTTATATTAAAAGTATTTTTAACTATTACAGAATGGATCCTAAATTTTCAATAAATTAGGAATCTAATTATAAAGAAACAAAAAGAAATATTATATTATAATTTAGATTCTTGCTTAACATAATAGTTTAACGTCTAGCTAGCTCTTACTATTATAGTAAAAGTAGTAGGTTTGAATCCTATAGTAAGTAAGCGTAACTAGTAAGTATATATATATATATATACTTTCTAATTATATAAACTATATATAGTAACTACTACTAGCTATTAGCTCTTACTACTTACTATTAATAGCTAGCGACTATTAATAGCTAGTAATAAGTATTACTAGCTAGCTAGTATTAGTATTACGTAACTATAATCCTTAAAGAGTAACTACGACAGATATAGGCCTATACTTTCCCTTTATAATATACCTTCTATATTTATCAGCTATCGTATTAACTAACTATATTTGCTACCTAAGGTTTTCTCCGTTTAAATAGTTCCTCAGAACTAGTAGTATTTATAGGGTTTAATGTACTAGGTATAGCTTTCTTTAAAAAGTTCCCGAGAGGTATATAACTTTAAATAGATTAGAGACCTTTAATATAACTACTACCTTATTATCTAGATATAAATTAATATTACCACCCATAATAACTTTCTAATACGTATTTAAATAGAACTTCTTAATAATAATACTATATCCTTTTAAACTCTTCTAAAACTTCTAAAATATTAATATACTTAGAATAATTCATTTATATAGTAATACATTAGAATCAATAGAATTAAATATAAGAAAGTCCTTGAGAAAACTAATTTAAATATCTCTAGTATAATATAATATAATAAGTAATATACTATCTACTTCTAAGTAATTATATAGAATATCCTAGAATTCTAGGGAACTCTTATAATTAAAAAGTAGTTTTAAATACTTAATTAATATATTTTATCTAATTAAACTATAACTTAGTATTATAATATCTTTAAAAAAACCTCTAAACTTTATTATTAATATTTTAACGGGAAAGGCTAATAGCTTACTCTCTACTATGATTATTAGTAGATATATTACCCCCTAAAGTATAACTTTAACCCTCTTACCCCCCCTACTAACTATTATAGCCGGCCTTTAGTTAATCTAGGGCTAAACCCCTCGTAGCTATAGTAGCTAGTATACCTGCCCCGCGTTAACCTTTTTAATAATAAATAACTAATAACTCTTTCCGTAATAACTTCACACCTTCATACCTTTATACCCTTATAGCTATTAACGTATAATTCGAATATCTCGAGATATTTAATTACTACTAACTATAAGTATTCTATTTAAATATTTATTATAACTTCAATATCTGTAACCTTAATATCCCTACTAAGCTTTACTTACCCCTAAGACGAGACTTTATATTACTAATATAAAAGTTCTCTACTACTAATATAAGCTAAGTTATAATTTCTACATAAGTATAATAGAACTTAGTTTATTTTTATTAGTAAATAATTTTAATATATTAAGTATAGCTAATATATAAATAATATTTATATAGATATATATATTTCTAATATAACTAGAAAGCTTTTAAAATTCTTATAATTGTAGTATTATAATACTCTAAAATATCTAGTAACTAATATTATAGTAAATTATTAATATTAAGGTATTATCTGATTAATACTTAGTTATTAATATTATTAGCTTAGTATAATAATTTAAGAGATAGCTAGATAAGTTTCTTTTAAATATTTATAAGTTACTTTTTAATTCTAATATTCAGAATATTTTTATTAAAACCTAGTCTAATATACTAATAGTTTTAGTGATAATAGTTATAGTAAGATATTTCTATATTTATCTTATAATTATTTTTTTATAAGTAGTTATATAGATTTCGAGGAGATTTCGGTTTTATTATAAAAATTATAGAAGAGTAGTAGATTATGGAATGCCTAGTTTTTATCTCTTGAAGTAGGTATTTTGTTTTATTCTATTTTTAAGAGGTTTAAAAAAGTTCTTAACCCTATAATTTTAATAGTTATTTTTAGCTATATATATTAAGCTTTAACTAGTCTTAATAAAGCTTTCCCTATATAAACTATTATTACGTGGTCTTTTACTACTATAGGGTTAAATATTAGAATTAGGGTATAATAATCTATAATAATAGGTAATTTCATTATTATTTTAACTAGTTATAAGCTAGCATTAGCATAAATACTATTATCGGGTAAAATTTATAGTTAAATCTATATATAGGGTAAAGAGCTTAGATACTATTCCAGGTATAGAGCAAAAGTAACCNAGAGATAGCTAGATAAGTTTCTTTTAAATATTTATAAGTTACTTTTTAATTCTAATATTCAGAATATTTTTATTAAAACCTAGTCTAATATACTAATAGTTTTAGTGATAATAGTTATAGTAAGATATTTCTATATTTATCTTATAATTATTTTTTTATAAGTAGTTATATAGATTTCGAGGAGATTTCGGTTTTATTATAAAAATTATAGAAGAGTAGTAGATTATGGAATGCCTAGTTTTTATCTCTTGAAGTAGGTATTTTGTTTTATTCTATTTTTAAGAGGTTTAAAAAAGTTCTTAACCCTATAATTTTAATAGTTATTTTTAGCTATATATATTAAGCTTTAACTAGTTTTAATAAAGCTTTCCCTATATAAACTATTATTACGTGGTCTTTTACTACTATAGGGTTAAATATTAGAATTAGGGTATAATAATCTATAATAATAGGTAATTTCATTATTATTTTAACTAGTTATAAGCTAGCATTAGCATAAATACTATTATCGGGTAAAATCTATAGATAAATCTATATATAAGGTAAAGAGCTTAGATACTATTCTAGGTATAAAGTAAAAGTAACTAAATTAATATTTTAACTAAATATAAGAAAATCTTTATAACTATATCTTATACTAATAAAAGTTTAACTAAGAATTATAGTAAAATACTAGCTATATTAGCTACTTTTACGGGAAAGTTAGATATAACTTAAACTAAAATAAAATACTTATATAATTTCAGAAACTACTTATATTTTTTAGAAAACTATAAGTATATTAAATATAGTAGGAGGGGCCGATAGCTCGCTCTCTACTATAACTATTAGTAGATATATTACCCCCTAAAATATAACTTTAACCTTCCTACTCCCTCTACTAACTACTATAGTTAGTTTTTAGTTAATCTAAGGTTAAATCCCTTATAATTATAATAGCTAGTATACCCGCCCTACGTTAACTTTTTTAATAATAAATAACTAGTAACTCTTTCTATAATAACCTTATACCCTTATACCCTTATAGCTACGCATAATTCAAATATCTCGAGATATTTAATTACTACTAACTATAAGTATTCTATTTAAATACTTATTATAACTTTAATATCTATAACTTTAATATCCCTACTAAACTTTACTAACCCCTAAGATAAAACTTTATACTACTAATATAAAAATTCTCTACTACTAATATAAGCTAACTTATAATCTCTACATAAGTATAATAAGACTTAACTTATTCTTATTAATAAACGATTTTAATATATTAATTAAATATAACTAATATACGAATAATACTTATATAAATATAGATATTTCTAGTATAACTAGATAACTTTTTAAACCCCTATAATTATAATATTATAATACTCTAAAGTATTTAATAACTAGTATTATAATAAAATATTAATATTAAAGTATTATCTAATTAATACCTAGTTACTAATATTATTAGCTTAGTATAGTAACTTATAGGATAACTAGATAATTCTCTTTGAAATATCTATAAACTACTTTGTAATCGTAGTATTTAGAATAATTTCATTAAAACCTAGTCTAATATATTAATAGTTTTAATTATAATATTTATAGCTAGATATTTCTATACTTATCTTATAGTTATTTTTTTATAGGTAGCTATGTAGACTTCGAGGAGATTTCGGTTCTATTATAAAAGTTATAGAAGAGTAATAGATTACGGAATACCTAGGTTTTACGTCTCGAAGTAAGTACTCTATTTTATTCTATTTTTAAGAGGTTTAAAAAAGTTCTTAACCTTATAACTTTAGTAGTTACTTTTAGCTATATATATTAAGCCTTAGCTAGTCTTAATAAAACTCTCCCTAACTATTACTATGAAATCTTCTACTACTATAGGGTTAAATATTAGAACCGGGGGTATAATTATCTATAATAATAAGTAATTTCATTACTATTTTAACTAGTTATAAGCTAGTATTAGCACGAATACTATGATTAGGTAAAATTTATAGATAAATCTATATATAGGGTAAAGAGCTTAGATACTATTCTAGGTATAGAGTAAAAGTAACTAAATATTAAATATACTATTACTAGCTTATATACTAAGTTTCCTAGTATTTAAATATCTATTACTACTTAAAATAGTATTATTAATAAAACAAATAACTCTAAACTTTATATTTTATAATAGAAGCTTACTAAGAAAAGATAGCTAAATACTAAAAAGTATACTAGTAAAGCTAAGGAAACTCTTTTAAATACCCTAAAAACTAAATCAACTTTTTTAAATAGTAAATCTAGTAGTAGTAACTACTTTTCTAACTTAATATATATTAGTATTAATCCTACTCTCCTTGAAAACTTATCCGAAATTCTCCTAGGAATCTTCTTAACTACGTAAAAACTTTATATATTTTTAAGGAATATAATTTTTAATGACTATAAAATAGTCTATATTACTAACTTAATAAACCTCTTTAAAAATTATCTTTTAAACTTAGGAAAAGAATAAATTTATTTTAATATAATTCAGCTAATTTTCCTATAATTAGACGAAATAAGAAAATTACTAAAGAAATCCTTGATAATCTAAAAAAGAAAAATATACTTAATTTACTATTAGATAATATTATTTATATTAAAAACTTCTATACTAATATTATCTTAGAAATTCTATTTCTTAATAAAACTAAAATCTAATATATAAAACTAAACTATATTCTCNCTATACCTTTAATTTTAACCTAGTTAAATACTCTATTATTATAAAGTAATTACTTAGATAATATAACTTTATTTTCCTTAAATATAAACCTATTTTAAACTATTTTATAATCTATTTAAATATTTCTAGTATTATCTCAGAATTACTAAATACTCTATTTTTTTACCTATACTTTAAAATAACTCTCCTAAGATTAAAATCTAATAATACTTATATATAATACTTTTAAATACAATATCTCAAATAAATTACTCTTAAATATTTAATCTTTAATACTTAAGAAATAGAAATTATAAAATTAAAATACTTAGATTACTCTTATTATATAATAACCTATTCTTAATAAGTTATCTCTAGATAAACTTCAAAATTATACTTAATTTACTTGTTTTATTATATTACCTAGGATTTATTTAACTTCCCTAAAATATATATAAGTAACTCCTAAACTCTTATTATTAAAAATAAATTTTTAAACTTTCTCTTTTTATTTGTACTACTTAATAAAACCTATAATTTAGTTTTTCAAGTATTATTAATATTCAAAAAACAAAGAAAAACAAAGAAACCTTTTAATTTATAAAATTTAATAAAATATTAAGAACATAATAATAGTAACTAATTAGAAACTAGTTATTAAAAATAAATAATAGAATAGAAAATCAATCTTCAACTATCTCTTTCTTATATTAAAGAACTAGTTAGAGTAAATAAGTATATTAGAAAAAAGCTAATTACCCGAAATATAAAAATATAAGAAGTTATAGAATTACTACCTAAACTATAAGTAGAATTAATTTAAATAATAGTTATACTATATAATATATCTCTAAATATTTAAAAACACTAGAAATTACTATATAAAATTAAAGAAACCTAATATAAATAATACTTTTATTAATAAATACTAGAGTATACTCTAAGCTTTTATTAAAACTTATAACTTTACTAGGAATAAATTTATATTTATTATTATTAGGTATACCTACTTAAAAAACATTGTAAATAAAGTATTTTAAAAAGGTTATTGAAGGTTAAACTAAAGAGATATATTAGATATCCAATAAACTATATTCTAAATAACTATAACTTATATAAAATCTAGATCTTTACTTTTTGGAAAGTTATTATTACTTAAACTATTAAATTTAATAAAACAAAATTTTATTTAAAATAAGACTTGTATAGAATACTTATAATAAAGATTATGAAATTACTAGTTAAGTTAATTATTAAGGAAGAAAGAAACCTTATTCTTAAAATGCTTAGAGATTTTTAAATAGTAAAAATACCTAATAAAAAGACTTCTCTTTTACTAGTTATCTTATTAATACTAGAAATAGCCTAAAATATTAAGCTAAGCCTAGAATTAGTTACCAAAACTAATAAGAAAAGTTTAATTATATTTAAACTAATACCTAAACTAAGAAGACTAGTCTAGGTTTCTAATTTATAATAACTAAATATAATAACTCTACGTAACAATTAGAGTTTAAGAAATATACTAATAGCTAGAGAACTAGATAATATATTTAAAATTTAAGATTTAGCTAGCTAAAAAAAATACCTGCTTTAACTAAGATTAGAAGTGAATACTTTAAAACCCCTATTTAACTAACGTAGGATAAACTAAAGTATAGCTCTAGATTTTAACTAACTAAATCGGGATCTTTAACTACCTAGGAACTAAACTAATAATATTTAGTTACTTTTGCTCGATATATGGAATGGTATCTAAGCTCTTTACTTTATATATAGATTTGACTATGAATTTTACCCGATAATATTTTTACTTAATAATAGTATTCGTGCTAATACTAGCTCGTAACTAGTTAGAATAGTAATAGAATTACCTATTATTATAGATAATTATACCCCTAGTCCTAATAATTAACCTTATAGTAGTAGAAAACCTATAGTAATAATTAGGGAAAACTTTACCTAAGTTAAAGCTTAGTTTATATAGCTTAAAGTAATTATTAAAATTATAAGGTTAAGAACTTTTATAAATTTCTTAAAAATAGAATAAAATAGAATACTTATAAAAGTTAGGTATTCTATAATCTATTACTCTTCTATATCTTCTATAATAGAACTGAAATCTCCTCAAAATCCATATAGTTACTTATAAAAAAAGAATTATAAAATAAGTATAGAGATATCTAGCTAAAACTATTATAATTAAAACTATTACTTTATTAAAATAAGTTTTAATAAAACTATTTTAAATATTATAATTAATAAGTAGCTTATAGATATTTAAAAGAAAATTATCTAGCTAACCTATAACCTACTATATTAAACTAATAATATTAAAGACTAGGTATTAATTAAGTAATACCTTAATATTAATATACTATTATAATACTAGTTACTAGATGTCTTAGAGTATTAGAATAATATAATTATAGAGGTTTTAAAAGCTATTTAGTTATATTAGAAGTATATATATTTATATATATATATTACTTATAAGTTAGCTATATTTAATATATTAAAATCGTTTATTAATAAGAGTAGGCTAGGTTTTACTATATTTATATAGAGATTATAAGTTAGCTTATATTAATAGCAGAGAATTTTCGTATTAGTAGTATAAAATCTCGTCTTAGAAGTAGATAAAGCTTAGTAGGGATATTAAAGTTATAGATATTAAGCTTATAATTTGAATAGAGTACTTGTAATTGGTAGTAATTAAATATCTCGAGATATTCGAATTACACGTAGCTGTGAAAGTATAAGAGTATAAGGGTATAAGGGTATAAAGTTATTATAGAAAGAGTTATCAGTTATTTATTATTAAAAAGGTTAATATAGGATAGGTATACTAGCTACTATAGCTATAAGAAGTTTAGCTTTAGATTAACTAGGGGCTAGCTATAATAATTAGTAGGGGGGGTAAGAAGGCTAAAGTTATACTTTAGGGGGTAATATATCTACTAATAGTCGTAGTAGAAAGCAAGCTATTAACCTTTCCCGTAGTA
>RYZW01000993.1:10433-20879 GCA_004367215.1 Colletotrichum trifolii | reverse complement strand
AATAAGTATTCTTTATAATCCTCTACTAACTTATTTTTCTTAGAAAAAATAGATTTTATAAGAATTCTCTTTAAAATAATAACCTTAAGGCTAGGTTTAGTAAGTTATTATTTAGTAGCCTCTAACTAATATTTAAGATTATTAATTTTTAATAAAACCTCTTAGTTTCTAATCTAAGAAGATTTATATATCGTATTAGTAGTTATTTTCGCACGTTTCTTAGGTAGCTTAGCTACTTCCTCGGTATCTTTATTATTATCTTCTACTTTATTATTATTACTAATAGTCTTAGGTATTTCTTTTTTTTCTTAAAAGTTTCTAGTTAAGTTATTTTCCTTATTATTAATAGGAAGCTTTAGAGTAAATATTTTTCTTAAGTAACCTCGAGATTACTTTAACCTAGTAGTAATATCAGGATTCTTAGTTAGAATAACTCCCCCTTTTATAGTACTACTTAGCTTAGGTATTTTAAAGAATTTAGGGAATAATAATAAATATTCTAATAAATTAGGAAACTCTTTAAAATATAGATAAATAAATGATTTCAGGTGAAGTAATTCGCTTTTATACCAATCTAAGAAGCTCAAACTACTAATAAAGTAGATTTCCTCAATAAAATTAAACTAGGTTTAGATCTTTAAAATAAAGTATTCTTAGATAAAATTACTAAGGATAATAAGTATATTAATAGAAAGAGAAGAATAAGGGAAAAAATAGAAATTAAATTTCTTGAATAAGAAGAAGTTACCTAAGAACTACTAAATAAAATAGATTTCCTAAAAAGAACATAAAAGAATATTTCAGGTTTACAACTTATTATCCTTATTAGGTAAATAAGAATAAAAAATACTTAAAGCGATTTCGAATAGTAATTCTTAGTTACTTTTTAGATTAGGGTTAAGAAGAAATTACTCTAATTTAGAAATATAGCTAGTGAATACTAATACTAGATAATTAATAGAAGAAAACATTAAGTATTTCAAAAAGTTACTAGTAATATTATACTAGTTCTTAGGTTTAATAATATCTCTTTTAATAGATTTAAAGGGTTTTTCTTATAATTAGAATATTAGTAATAATTAATATATATTATTATACTTAAAGCTAATATATAGAATTTATATTACTAGAAATATATTACTTATAAATAAGAAAATAACTATTAAAAATATTAGTATAGAAGAGAAGAAAGAAATCTAGTAAGTTGAAAATTAATAAATGATTTATTTATAGTATATATAAAGATCAGATTACTAGTAATTTTAGAAAAAGCTAACTAATTACTCTTACTAATACTTAATAAAAACAGTTAAATATATAACAGATCATAATAATTTTATCAATTTCTTTTATTTAAACACTAGAAAATCTATTTTAAGAACTATTTACCTTAGTTTATTTATTTAATATATTAGTTAAATAATATAAAGGTATCTCTAGTAGCTCTACTATTAGGGGGGTATATAAGAATATATATAACACTAAAACTACTATATAACTCTACTAGCTACTATTCAACTCTAGTAGCTTATATAAGATATTTACCGTTCTATTTAAACGTATTTAGATACTTCATTCTAGTTAGAAGAAGACATACCTTTCAACAACCTACTTTCAAACCATATACCATATTATTTATTTATCACATTTAAAATATTAAGCTTAATTTTAGAGATAATTCAAGAATCTATTATAATAATTACTACATTATTAGACTAGTAATCTTAAATAGTAAATATTTATTTACTAAACTTTAATATATAGATATTTAATAAATATAATTATACTAAGAATACTTAAAACATAGTTTCGAAATAATCTATATATTTATAGATTTAATACTAGTAAGTAAACTTATAAAGAATCTAACTTACATAAAGTTTAAATAATATAAAGTATTTCTTAATTTTATATATTTATAAATAGTATTTATAAAGTCACTTAAAATAATAGAATAAACCTCTTAAAGTAACTTACTATTTATTCAAATATGTATATAAGTAATCTAGATATTTATCTTATTTTCAATAAAATATCTTTATAGTAGTAATATAGAAAGAAAAGAATTAGTAATATTCCTTAAGCTATCTATAAAGAATAAGGCATTCTAACTAAGCTATTATTTAATTAAAAATAGACTAATAAAACTTAGAATTTTAAATAGGTAAATAAAAAATAGTAATTAGTATATAAAAGGTGATTTAAAGAAGTATAAAGAGTGAATTATAACCTCTAAAACTAGGAATAGAAGTAGGACCTTATTTTAAAAATAAAAGAAACTTACTAAAACTAATAGCTAAGGTATTATATCTAAAACTATGAATTCTAAACTTTCTTATAACTAACTAAGAAACAAAACTTCTACAAATAGAAAACCTAATTAGTATTACTAAAAACTTAAGAATAAATTTAATAGCAAATATCTAAATAAGAAATAATATTTAAAGTATTAAAATAATAAGAAGTAATATTTAAAGTACGGGAATAATAGTAAACTAAAATACTTATACAAAAGGAAATTTAGTAGTAGAGTTAGAAATATTTCTATTCTTAATAAAAGTAGCTTTAAATTCTTTCTATTACTTTGACTATAGCTTAAAATAAATAAACCTTTTTATATATCTAATCTTTTGAATTTTTAACTAAAAAGAATTAGACTTAAAAGAAAGTTATAAACTAAAATACCAACTTTATTAGTATCTAAGATCTATAGAATTTCTAAGTATTTCTTAAAAGCTTTATAAGTTTTATTTCAAAGTAGAAAATATATAGCTTTTAAATTAGTTTTATACTAGTAATAGTAATTAGAGACTAAATCTTTATTACTAATACTAATAATATAAAGATGAAATCCTCGAGAAAAAGTAAAACCTAAATAGCAAACTATATAAAAAAATAGTTTAAATAAGTTATATATTACTAAAAGCTTTTACTCAGAATAGATAAATATTATTATTTTCATGTAGCTTTATTTTCCTTAGAAAAAGTAGATTTAGTTAGAATTTTCTTTCAAATAATAGACTTTTTATTAGGCTTTATAAGTTAATATTTAGTAATTTTAAACTAGTATTCAAAATTATTAGTCTCTAAAGAAACCTCCTAATCCTTGATTTAAAAAAAGCTTCTTTATAATACTAGTAATAGTCTTTAAATATTTCCCAGAAAGTTTAACTAGATTATTAATATTTCTTTCTTTGTTTTCTTCTCTATCTATAATATTCTTAGGTTTTTCCTCTTTATTAATAATAAATTCAAGTTCTTATTTTTTTAACTTTAGGATTACCAGTTAAATTATCTTTATTATTATTAGATAGAAGTTTAAAAATAGAAACTTTCCTAGGATAACTATAAAGATATTTTAAACTAGTAATAGTAATAAGTTTCTTAGTCAAAGTAGTAGCTCTTTTAGTAATGTTATTAAACTTAGATATTTTAAGAACTTTAGGAGATAGAGATAATAATAAATATTTCTATAAATTAAGGAACTCTATAAAATAAAACCAAGTAAAAAGTTTTAGTTGAAATACCTAAACCTTATATTATCACTTAAAACTTAGACTGATAAAAGAATAAGCTTTTTTAGTATTAATAGTTTACTTATAAGTCTTAAGAATAAAGTACTCTTAAATAAAGTTACTAAGAATAATAAGCGCATTAATAGTAAAAAGAAAAATAGAGGAAAATAATAAATATTAATTTATCTAAAAGAAATAGGAAGAGTTAAAAAGTACTAAATAAAATAAACTTCTTAAAAATAATAAAGAAAACTATCTTAAGTTGTAAGGTTATTATTACTACTAAGTAAACAAAGTTAAAAGATATTTAATATAACTTTGAATACTAATTCTCTATCCCCTTCTAGGTTAGGGTTAAGTAGTATATATTCAAGTTTAGGTATAAAAGGGGTAGAAATAGCTATAAACTCATTTAATAAATAGTATAAGTTAAGATATACTAAAAGATTAGAAGTAATCTTAAACTTATTCTTATTATTAATCACTTATGTTTCAACTTTAATAGAAGAATCCCTAGCTTTAGTAGTATCTTTCTTAATAAACTTAAAAAGTTTATTTTATGGTCTAAATACTAGTAATAATTTACATGTATTATTATGCTGAAAGTTAATATACGAAATCTATACCAATAAAATATACTACTTATAAATAAAGAGGGTAACTATTAAAAGTATTAGTATAAAAGAGAAGAAAGAAACTAGTAGGTAAAAAAAACAATAGATAATTTATTTATAACGCATAAAAAGATTACATAATTAGTGATTTTGGAAAGATTTAACTAATTACTCTTATTGATACTAATAAGAACAGTTAAATACGTAATAGATTATAATAACTTTATTAATTCCTTTTATTGAAGCACTTAGAAACCTATTTTAAAAAACTATTTATCTTATTTTATTTATTTAGTATATTATTCAAAGGATATAAAAGTATTTCTGGTAATTCTACTACTAAGGGGTATATAACAATAGGTATAATACTAAAGCTACTATATAACTCTACTAGTTTATATAAAGCCTAACTATCCTATTTATATGTATTTAAACGCTTTATTCTAGTTTAAATAAGATATGCCTTTTAATAACCTATTTTCATTCTATAAACTATATTATTTAATCATCATATACTTTATATATAGTAGTATAGTTAGTTATTATATAGTTTATTATATAGTATAATAGATTAAGAGATATAGCGAATTATCCTAAGATAAATAGTATTATATATATATTGAAAAAGAATAGAAATTTATCTCGAGATATATAAGCTATATTTAACTCTATAAGAAAAACTATTAAAATTATTCAAGCTATATAACTTTAATATAAAGAAGAGTTAGAATATTGAAAAGTATTAAAAGTGCGACTAAATTATAGTTATAATTATAAAGATTCAATAGAAAGATTTGAAAGAAGATTTAGATTATCTATTAAGGATTTATATAGAAGTAGAATAACTTGTATTATTATAATAAAATATAGAATTTACTAGATATTTGGATTTCTTAAATATAGTTTTAGAATATAATCTATAGCCTATTTGTATAGCTATATTTTCTTTATTCATATTATATAAAACTTAATAATCTCTCTAAACATAGTTTAGAAAATAAATTATATCTTTATTCTATTCTATCTGAATAGTATTAATTAGTATTATTTATAGTATAATTGATCTATAGAATCTTATCTTCTAGAAATATTTACTTTTACCTTCTAACTATACAGATAATAAAACTCCTAAACTAGAATATAATAGAAGTTAATCCCGCTTGACGTAGTGGTTTAACGTCTGGCTAGCTCTTACTATCACGGCAAGAGTAGTAGGTTCGAATCCTGCGGCGGGCAAGCGTGACCGGTGGGTATGTACGTGTTTTCCGATTACGTAAACTATGTGGCAACCGCTACCAGCTGCTGGCACCTGCTAATAGCTGTTGATAGCTGGTAACTATTAACGTTAGCAGCTAGTGACTACTAATACTAATAGCTAACGACTATTAATAGCTAATAACAGGTGTAACGGCTAGCTGGTATCTAGTATCACGTAACTGCAATCCTTAAAGAGTAACTACGACGGATAGGCCTGTATTTTCCCTACTTGTTACCTATCATATTAACTAACTATGTCTTGCTACTTAAGGTTTCTCTATATAATGGTTCCTCAGAACTAGTAGTATCTAGAGGGTAAATGAGGTAAGAGCTGATAACTAGGTGCAACTACCTTTAAAGGGTCCCGGAGAGGCATATGACTTTAAATAGATCAGAGACCTTCGATATAACCACTAATAATAGAAGTTAAGTATATGAACTATATAAGAAAACAAAGCCGGACCCGAGTGTACGTTTGCCACATGTGCACAGAATAGTAGAGTGGCTAGTTCTAATTCGGCGTATTGTTTGACTTCGTGTCTAAAGTGTAGTGTGATAGCACTAGTGATCCTGGTATCATCACACAATCTCAATATAGGAGTTCGAATGACCAGACTGAACGCCCCTAGAACGATGCCCTGCTCGTTAGAACCCATGTCTTTCATTCCCGCATCCCCTCCGTAAGACACCCATGTGGCGAACAGCAGCACTTGCTGCTCCCGTGAAACCTCTCGTGAAACGGTTCGAGCTCTGTCATTGCGAGAAGTGGGCCTTGAGCCACTAGCACTATAGACTGCCTTGACGACGTTACCCTAGTAATGAAACTGCCGACCTCTAACTACTAGAAAGCTCTCGTTGAATGGCACCAACGTCGTTGAGAAATAACTTGGCACTGACTGCGCTCATCTGGATATTTGGTGAAGAAAGGTGGTCAGTGACTATTGCAAGCTGCGATCTCTGAAGGGTCGTCGGGGCACACATACCCTCATGTGAACGCTGACAGGCTTTGCGTCTTCGCCCTCGAACGCGGTGAACATGACCCCCACAGACTTGAGTGAAGCCTTTTCCTGAAAGTCCATGGCCGGGAGAATGACGGTATTCAGAAGAATTCGATGCGTTTGATCTTGCCTCATGATAAGACGAGCCACTTTGTGACCTTTGTTGCTGGTCGCCTCCACACCATGCTTTCGTTCGCCCAGGCCTGACGCGTCGAATGTGCTTGGTATCGGGACTCCGCCATCGTCGAACGTAACGCACGCTTCAGGCACGTTGATTTTCAGCATGCCCGAACCGCGCTCTTTCCAACCAACTTCCTTCTCTAGGTAAAACATTTTGGCTCTGACCTGGATTATTGTGGTTTCTCCAGCCTCGCCGTCATCAACAGTGACTGGGCAGTGTCAGCTAAGCAATGAGTTCCTGACAACCCACTCACTCTTCTGTAGCTTGGTTCGCTTCCTGTCGTCCACAGCTTTGGTGTCTTCCCTGTCGGACTCCTCCTTTTCCTCCCTATCGGCCGACTCCGAGGCAGAACCGTCCTCTCCATCGGCCTCCTCTCTGCTGTTCTCGTCCACATCGCTTTCAGGGGCCCCAAACGGCTTCGCTGGCTTCTCACTCTTAAAAGACGACTCGCCCACTTTGCCAAAGCTGGTGAGCGGCTTCCCGGACAAGGCGCTTGCGAATCCACCGCTAAAAGTCGAGCCGAAGCCATTTGCGCTGGCAAGCTTGACGCCGGCAAAAGGTGAAGAAGCGGCACCGGCGCCTCCAAAGCTCTGTGTCGGCAACGCAGCCGAAAGCGCGGGCTTTGAGGGGGAGAGGGTCCTGAAGGAAGTCGCAGCGGATGCTGAGATGCCAAATACGCTACTTTTGCCGGAAGCACCCAATGATCCAAATGGGGAAGCATTCGACGATGCTAATTTCGCAAAGCCAGAGCTAGCGAAAGCAGAGGCCGAAGTGCCTTGTTTCTCGTCTTTTGAGGTTGCGATTGCTGTCGCCATGTTCGTCTCGGAGGGGGCAGCTACAGGACTTTCGCAGCGGAGGTTTATGTTACCTGACTCCTAGGGGTAACAACTGCAGTCAGCATGTGCGGGGGCTCAAGAGTTTTTCCATCGGCAGGGGCAAGGGAATGGAAAGACTGGCAGCAGAACCAACAGCTGTATTGTCTACCGCAGCGGTGACTTCGTCTCTGTGTCTCTTCTTTTCAGGCTCCAGTCGTAGAGCCCTGTCCTTTGCCGAGTCACTCGAGGAGACGCTTTTATTGTCGGTTTCGCCCGCATTTTCATCCTTGTCTAGCTGATCATGTGCTCGCTTCTGCTTCTTTTTTGGCGAGAAGACCGGCTGGGAAACGCCTTCTCTCGTCAACGACCGAGGTGTGGTTGCTCCACCCGCATTCTTCTTTTCTGAGATGGCCGTGTATTTCAGCTCTTTACGGGCCGCAGCCGTCTCGTCGTCTTCCTTGACGTCCACAGGATCAAACCTAGGACTGCCAGCTTGGAGGTCGTCGGCCATAGCTGTCGAAGTCTGCTGCTGGATGAATTTGGGTCCGGTGGCTGGTGTTGTTTGCAGACCGGCAGAAGTGGAGAGGGGCGGCGCAGTGGAACTCTGGTGAGGCAGGTGCACCAGCAAGCAGGCCTGTAGGGATAGGCCTGCATGTAGTGAACCCAAAGCGACCGGACTAGGCAATGTCGGCCACCTGTTGCATGTAACTAGGGGGCAAAATCTGGTGTATATAACATGCAACTAAATATAGCCACGCGCGCCGCGCGAGGATCTATTTCACATAGTTTAAGTAGAGTAAAGCCTATAGAGATAGTACTAATATCTAAAGCTTAGCTAATATATATTCTACTTCTGAAGTATATTATCCCTAATACATTCTTTTAGCTTTAAAAATCTTATTTATAAATTAGCTTTTCTGAATAATACTAATTAAATTTTCTTTTATTTATATTTTATAAAAACTTCTTTTTATAGTTCTAATATTTTTATTAAATTTCTATTTTTTAAAAATAAATAGATAAAACTATTTGCAAGTTATTTAGATATTTCTTATTAAGTAGAAAATATTTTAAGTGTTCTAGTCTTTCTAATATCTCTAAAGGTTTTATTTAATCTGACTATTATTATAACTTAAAATCTAATAGATCTTAATTAATAGTTGAAAGCTTTATAAGAATTCTCAAATGTTAAGAATGTCTCTTAGAATTCCTCTTTTGACTATAATCTTAAGTAACTTAACTACTCTATTATACTAATCTAAATACTAACAATACTAAGTTAATGATTCTAGAGAAATTTTACAAACTTCTTAACTATAAGATCTCTGAAGAAATATATATTAAAATTTATAATACTTGAATTATACTACGAAATAAACAGTAATTAATAGTTAGTACTACTTTTTTAAGCTTAATAAGCTATTTATTAATCAAAAATTAACTAAAAATAGTTTATTTAGAATAAATATAGATATATAGGGAAAGAAAACCCCTACACGTAACTATAATTTATAGATTTTTATAGGAATAAGATAGCTAATTATATAGCTATATACTACTTACGTAATTCCTAAAAACTATTTTATAATAAAGACTCCTAGTTAAAAAGAAAAACTATACCCTTATAATCTTACCTTCTTAGTCCAAATTATCACATTCTAAATAACTACAACTGCGACTAGTACTTATTACATTATTACTAATACAATCATTAGGGGTATTATTATTACTATAATTATCACTATTATTACTACTATAGTGTCAGGTATATCACAATTACTAATATTTACTTCGTTAATATTACTTTCAGGAATATTAGAAATATATTTTCAATTCTCACAATTATATACCCTATTAGTAAAATCAGGTTTTAGGTTATTATTGTCATTATTAATACTATTATCATTATTATAAATCTACTTTTTTAGAAAGTAAATACTAATACTACTAATACTAGTACTACTCTTATTTTACATAGAAATAGAATTACCTTACATTTATATAGATACTATAAGTAATATAGAAATATATATTATTAGAACTAATATAACTACTATAAGTATTACGTATTTTGGATAACTCTAATTACTATAGTGGTTATTATAATTGATAAATAATAATATTATTATAGTTACCCTACTTTTAAGCTGAAATCTATACGTTAATCTAGTTTATCTAATTAATCTAATTAATATTTAGATAAGGATAATATATATAATAAAAGGAGATTAAAGAAAAAGAATTATTCTTTAGCTAGATATTCCTACTTCTCTAAAATAACTAAAAGGAATTCTGTAAATAAAATATATAAAATAATTATAACCTTCCTCGATAATAGAATATCTCTTACCTTATAGCATTTGTAGTAGAAATAACGTAATTTAGCTATAACCTCATAACTTATTACGGACTTTTAGCTATAGTAGCTTTATTACTTAATAAGTTAAAACTATAACCTCATTACTCAAAGAGTTATCAGTTATATTACTATTCATTACGAAATAAGTAGTAATAAGTAGTTAATACTACTTTTTAAGCTATATAAGCTATTTATTAGTCTATAACTAGTTTAAAGTAATTTATTTAGAGTAAATATAGATCTATGAGGAAAGAAAGCTCCTATACGTAATTGCTATTTATAGATTCTTATAGTAATAAGATAGCTAATTATATAGCTATATACTACTTATATAAACCCTAGAAACTATTCTATAATAGATTAAATCTCTTATTAGAATTAGTAATTATGAATATCTATATATTATAGTTCTATATTTAATTATATTATTTTAGTAGTTATAAAATATATTATTTATTAGTTATTGTATTAGAATTCAGGAGGGGTTAATAGTTTGTTTTCTACTACGACTATTAGTAGATATATTACCCCCTGAAGTATAACTTTAGCCCTCCTACTCCCCCCGCTAACTGCTATAGCTGGCCCCTAGTTAATCTGGGGCTGAACCCCTCGTGGCTATAGTAGCTAGTATACCCGCCCCGCGTTAACTTTTTCGTAGATAATAAATAACTAATAACTCCTTCCATGATAACTTTATACTTTTACGC
>RYZW01000991.1:7513-20891 GCA_004367215.1 Colletotrichum trifolii | reverse complement strand
TATAAGAAGTACTTTAGTAGTACTTTAATAGTATTATAATAAACTTAAAGAGTTTATACTTAAAGTAAAAACTTTTTACTAGACTATAGGGGTAACAGTTATATAGAACCCTAATAGTAATATCCTATATAAGCTTTAAGGCTTGGGTCTATAATATTTTTAAAACAAATCATTAATTCAAACCATATAAATATTTAAATAGAGGAATATACTACTTAACTAGAGTAGATAAAGTAGTATTTAAATATTTTTAAGTAAAAAGTAAAAGGATTACTTTTAAGATTATTTTACAATTGCATTTAATATTGTTTTCATAGTATTTCTTAGTATTTGTTTCAACAGCGTTTTTAGTACTAACTTTTCTATATAAATAAATTGATATAAGATATATAGTAAAAAGAAAAGATTACTAGTATTAGTAACGCTATACTATATAGTATATAATACTATATATAATATATATTTCTATATGTATTATATAGTATATACAGCTATATACTTCTATATTCTACTAGTAGTACCTAATACTAGCTATAGCTTAGTACTATAATAATTAGTAAAAAACTATTATTATATAGATCTAGAGCTTCAAATAGCTAAATATTTAGCCGTATAATATAATAATAATAATAATAAATACTAGAACCTTTTTATACTTATATAGCGAGATCACATACAGTATACTATTATCTTCTACTAGATAAACTAATACTTTAATTCATAGATACTATTATATAAATTAAGTCAAGAGAATTTCAATAGAATATTTTAATATAAAAATCTATATATACTTTCTTAAATCTTTAATTACTACAGATACTCGTTAGTACAGGCTGATGAAAAGACTGTATTCTAGTATATACTGTATAGGTACTCCTAGACTTTTAAACCCCCACTATACCTAGGTAACCTAAGGAGAGCATAGCCACCTGGTCACCCCATCCCCTTGCACAATTCTCGCGTGCGTGCGTGCGTGTGTGTATGCATTGGGTCCTTTTTCATCACCTGCTTCTTCTTCTCCTCCTCTCAGTCTCATCTCACTCAGGTATTATTTCTCCGTTCCTCCCAGCCTCCTCCTGGCCGCTCCTTTCCAGCCCTCTTCCAGCTCTGAGTTGTCTCCTTGTCAGTGCTTCGTGCTCTTCTCGA
Source organism: Colletotrichum trifolii (assembly GCA_004367215.1). Lineage (NCBI taxonomy): Eukaryota > Fungi > Ascomycota > Sordariomycetes > Glomerellales > Glomerellaceae > Colletotrichum > Colletotrichum trifolii. The sequence goes on along the minus strand of RYZW01000991.1, from coordinate 19,745 downwards.
ACGCCAACCCCCCCCCCCCCCCTTCTTCCACGTTGGTGGCAAATGGTTTGCATTCTGCTATGCCCAACGGTGTCTGTGTATATCCTTCCGAATTTCGAATCGGGCCCGGGGCTGGGGTCTGACGCCTCTGCCTATACCGCACACCGAGTCACGCTTTCGGGCGCTGGTCCTGAAACACAACTAAACCACTCCATCACCACGCCTTTTCCCGTCTGCTGCCTTCACTTCTGACTCTCTAACTCTGCATCTCTTTCACTTCCGGTTCCCGAGTAGTCGTGGGGAGTCTCAAGACCTCATATAACCTTTGACCCAACGACTTTTCAAGGGTACCTTCTCAAGAAAAGGTCGAACGCTGCGAAGTGCTGGCTCGCGACGCTCTTGGCCCCCTTGCGCCGCACGAACTAGTATCGAATCGAGACGAGTCTGCTCACGCACAAACCGGTTCAACCCAGCCGAATTCAACCACACATACGCACATCACACCCATATCGCCACCGTCGAGGAGTCTGGCCATTCAACAGCCGGCTCCGCTAGAACACACAAGTTCTCCTCTTTTTCCTGCACCTGCCTCGTTTTTCCTCTTCGTCTGCACGGTCGTTCGAGTGCCATCAGTCGGGAAATCGTGTCCGACGAAACCGCCTCGACCACCACCGTCAAAAGGGGCCGTAGACGCCTGAGGGAATTTCTACCTTCATCCTCCCTCGGCTGCGCTGCCTGGCCACCACTCCATCCTTAGCTCGCCATCTTGAGTCCCATCGAAGATGAGAGAAGTCAATTTCAGCATTCCAAACGTCAACAAGGCGTCGGTCGGCATCACGACAGCCCTTTATGACCGACGGGCTCTTGATTGCACATCTACCCTTCCCCTCATCAACTCGCTGAACCATCTCGCCTATCTTACCACATCGTCTGCTCGCATTCGGGACATTCTGACTGTCGACGGTGGCATCGAGCGTCTGGTTTGCATCCTAAAAAGCGGCCGCAGCAAGGACATGATGGACATGTGGAAATGGAACCTTGCCTTCCAGTGCGTTGTCAATATCGGTGTCAGAGGCACGGAAAACGTCCGCACTCGCGTTGTCGAAGCCGACATGGTCCCGGTCATTGCCACTATCCTCGAGAATTATATCAGGGTCACAGAGAAGTGCAGAGATAAGTCAGACGATAAGGCCAAGGACAATCACCACCGCCACCGAACACACGACCACCGCAGCGTCCACAAGGCTCCATCTTTCACAAATAGGCCCCATCGTGTCGAGGTTGATCAAAGGTCTTCACGGCGACAGCCTCCCCCCCCCTCCATTGACGTCTCCGCGACCTATGCCGGCTCTTCGTCGAGCTCTGTGGCGGACCAGCAAACTACCGAAACGAACTCCACACAGACCCAATATCCTGCGGTGGCTTCTGCCGACCGGCCTGCAGTTCCAGCCCATCGCCACCACCACCACCACCACCACCATCATCATCATCACCGGGCAGCTGAGGTTCGTCACGCGGTGTCTTCTCCTTCCCGTCAAGTTGTCCAGCCTCTCGCCACAACGGTACGACCTCCTGATGCCTCCGACGGTTTCGTGCGACCTGTTCGTGATGTCGACCGCCTTGCCTCGATGATGTCCCTGGGCAATTCGAATTTGGTTTCCCAGCCATCCTCTCCGACCACGCCGCTGCCGCCACCACAGATACAGTCTCCAACCGTGCGACCGACTTCGATGCTCGCTCCTACAACTCGCTCTCGGCGACGGCCGTCGATTCGACATCAAAACTCAACCGTTGACTCGGACGATATGGTGGGTGATGACGCTCCGTCAGACGAGTCGCCGGATGCTGAAATGTCGGGTACGGGCACTGAGATGCAGTCTGCCGTCAATATACAGGATATAACCATGGAAGAGGGAGATAGTTTGCTGGCTGGATCCACGACCATGGATCTTAACACCCCCACTGTGTCGGAAACTCAGGACACGGGAGCGTTCAACATTACTCACCGTGGCCCGGTGGACGTGAGCACTGCCGCGACCACGGCTCCTGCGCCCGTGGCGCCCATCATTGGGCTTTCACCGAACAGGCCTGCTATGGTTACTCCACCTCAGCCGCCTATCCCCAACGCCAGTGTCCCTCGATATCTGCTTGATCGGCAACTTGTTCCCAACGCTCAAATGCTTGCCGCCATGCCACGCGAGGAGGACGTTCTTATGTCTCTCCAGCTCCTGGCTTACGTTTCCAAATATTGCGGACTCCGGTCATACTTTCAAAAGAGTCATTTGGTTCCTCGGCTGAAGATCGGCAAGCAGCTCCTCTATCTGGACGGAGATGGCGTCGTCGACGACCAAATTGACGAAGAAGCGTTGGAACAGGAGTACTTGTTGCCAGATGACTTCAATATTTTCCCCCTCGTGGAGAAATTCACTGTGCGACACCACAGTACCGACATGCAGTATTGGGCTGGCGTCGTTATGAGAAACCTGTGCCGCAAGGATGATACCAGAGGAGGCATTCGCCAATGCGCCTACTATCAGTGCGGAAAGTGGGAAGAATTCACCCGCCAATTCGCTAAATGCCGACGCTGCCGACGCACTAAGTACTGCAGTAAGGAATGCCAGAAGAGTGCCTGGGCCTTCCACCGGCACTGGTGCGTTGCGGCAACCCAGTGAAGATAAATCGCGAAGACGCATTAGCATGGTTGATCGCAACCGAAAGGCGTCTATTCAGGCGCGACGTTTATACTACGGATCCTTCGCCCCTTAGCGGTGACACTGCATTGCACAGCACAGCGTTTTTTTTTCCGTTCCGAATGGCAGCCTGGCGTTTGACCCGATACCACTGGTTTTTGAACAGCACCTCAAGGTTCGGCATTGGTGCCTGCCACTTGGCGGCGACGACATATGCCTTTCTTCCCTTTCTCACCAAGACGACACATCACCAACGAGCTTCCCCCTCTTCTCTTTTCCGTGCTTGCTGCAAGGACGAGGATAATCTTATTTCCTTGGGTGAACCGACTCCTGCACCCACCCCTTTTAAAGCTAAGCGTCGTCGAGATGTAGCTCCCACAGGAATCTTCTTCTCGCGGGGGTGAAGTTATTTGTGAGACGAGCGCCAACTGCGGCCGATGTCCAATGCTCCGGGCGTTGGCCCACCTGAAGAACTCATTCAGTCCATGTCGCGGCGTCTCTGGCCTCGACTGGTAGTGGCTCCTCTGGCGAACAGAGTGAATGCAGTGCCACTCCGGGCATCAGCAGTGTGTGTGCATCATACAAGAGTCACTCATCGTGGAAATCGCAGCAATGGTGAATGGCCTTGGATAGCGGGAACGTTGGCAGAGGAAGAAGGGCACGAATCTCATTCGATGAGCAAACGAGGCAGGATGCAATACGTATTGTTATGAGAGTTACTAGCTATGTATAATCCGAGATTTTTTCGGTCTTCGACAAAAGCTCGTCGACCAAAGTTTGCGTCATTATTTGAATCCTCGATCGTTGTCACCAGATCAGTAGCTAGCTGCTCGCTCTGCGCATCGCTTTCAGTATTGTTCAGCCGACAAACAGATGAGGTGTGCGACCGCATCTCGTTCACACACTTCTGCCGCCGCCGGCTTGACGAATGACCATCTCGATTAACCCCCGTTATGTGCACTGCTCAGAAGCCCGCTTGTTGTATCGGCAATTATACATTTTCAGGAGTTCTGATGCGTTTTGAACGAGTCGGTGAGGTAATTCGCAGCTTTAGTAGTTCTGGTCTATAATTTTACGAGGGGTATTTTTCCCAACCTCTCACGTTCTCGCCCCTTGTCTCGTCCACCTCAGCCTGGCATGACCGACCCATCGCGCCATAGAACCTATTTACTCGACATGGCCTTTCTCCTGTTCTTACCTGGCCTTTGTGACTTATTCACGCGGCCGGCAACAGTACCTTTCATGCGCTTGGGGTTGAAGGCGCTCAAGTCGCCAGAGCTGATGGCGTCGCCCGACTTGGAGTAGCGCTTTTTGCCTCCAAATCCGTATTTCTCATTCTTCTTCGCCCGTTTGGCATTGACGCCGCTGCCTGCACCATGGCCAGCAGAGTTGGAACGATGGCCCTTGATCTCGTCGTCGACGGCGACGTCGAAAAGGTCGCCTTCATGAGTATCGAGGTTGGAGGAATTCTCTTGTCGCTCTGGAAACGAGTGTAAGCGAAGGAAATACAGCGACGGCATTGTGCGGCAGGCACTTACTTCTCTTGAGTGTCTTGATTTTCTCCAACGTCTCTTTCTTGGCCTTTTGACGCTCTTGCAACTTGGCAACCTGCACCTGCTTACCAAACTTTTTGAGGTCCCTGAGCTTTCTCGCTTCAGCAGCGGCCTTTTTGTTGCTTGCCTCCTCGATCAACTTGTCCTTGACCTTCTGCATTTGACCGTCATCCTTGACCATCTCGGCGAAGTAATCCGCCGGACGCGAGAATGGCACCCCCTCCTTGAGCAGTAAAGAGCGACCCTTGCGGGCGGCCTCCAAAGATTGAGACAACAAAGCTAGCTCGCGCTGAAGGTCATCTTGAACATCCGGAACTGACTCGGCAGTGAGCTTAGACGATACAACTGACTGATGGGTTGCAAAAGGAACAGTCGAAGAAGTGTCGATACAGATTCTGTTGAGAGTTGCGACGAGGGCTGCCTTGTTGTTGATGGTGAGCTTAGTGTGGGGGATAATGTCCTCGTCGTCACCCTCGATGTCTGAGAGTGGCACATCATCCTCTTCAGGGTCCACTTCCTCATCGTCCTCCTCGCTATGGTCTTCGCCGTCATCCTTCTCCTCTATCTCTGTTGGCGTCTTCATCGAGGGCTTGGATTTCTTGGCTGGGCGCTCAATCTTCTCCTCTCGATCGGCTTCGAAATCAGATTCGCTGTCTGTGTCGTCCAACGCCTCAATGTCGAGCTATTTTGTGGGCGTTAAACGTCAGTAAGATGTTGCATGTGTAGGCATACCGTTAAAGCGTACCCTATCGTCTTCGTCTTCATTTTCCTCATCTTCTGAATCGGCATCTTCAAACTCGGCGTTCAGCACAATTTCGCCTTCGAGGGAGATGGCATCGTCCCCATCATCTTCACTTGTGTCTTCGCCATTAAGTCCGGCCTTTTTCTCCCTTTCCTTGGCGGTTTCGCGGTGCTTCGCCTTGATTTGGCGCTCCAACTTCTTCTTCCGGAGGTCAATACCCTTCTCAGCCGCTAAAGCCAGCTTGAGTTTGGACTTCGTCACCATGGTGATTTGGTTAAGCTCGTGGTCGGCGTGGTTGACTGTTTTGTTTTTTGTCACGTTTTGCTCAGCCAATGCTCCCGGTTTGGTGGCTGTGACGCTAGGGAAGGAAAAAAGGGCAAAAAAAGTCGACTGAGGATAGTTCTGCCGCCTTGAGTGGGTCACTTGAACAAAGGCGGTAAAGCTTATGATTGAGATAAGATAAGAGCCCATGTAGTTCAGTGACATGGGTTTATGTACACCAACCAGCACTTTGTATCAAGACCCATTAGGTATTTAGCCGATCCTCCCACCCGCTTAGTCCCCGTATCATGATGCAATAACCAGTATCCTTCTTGGAAGAGTAATCACTACCAAGGTGCAATCAGTCCCTGCAACTATGCTGTCGGGGTTGGCACAAAGAATAGGGAAAGGAACTTTACTTTCACCTTGGTTCTTCTTTCAACATACATTCTATCATCTTGTATCCTGATAGTCGCGACTCTGCGCTAGTCACCATGGCTTCTGGCTTCATAATATGCTGGGAGAGCTCTCTGCAGTTTGCATACAAATTGTCAGTTATTAATAAATACAACCTTTCCACAGCTCTATGGATGCCAACAGGCCCTGATATCAGTGCAGGTCTATCTAAGTCACATCGCGATTGACAAAAGCAAGAACTGCCATATTGTTCTATGTACATAATTTATTGAAAAGCCTCAATAGCGAAGCGGCATTGCAACATACTTTGCTTCAGTGATCGCGCTGATAGTATACTGATTGCACCAGCTAGTGTATTGGAGCTGAGCCTAGGACACTAGGTGTATAGCTTTACTAGATGTCGTAGTTGCTGAAAAGGATGTGTTATAGCCTGGAGAAAGGTGTGAGAAGGTGTAATCTGGCTGCGTCCATGTTTTCCCCTTCCATCAATGTTTTGATGTTTTGGATGCTGATATTGTTGAAGAGATGGCTTTATGTATTGAAATGGTGCCCAAGCTACTCTCAGCCAGCTTCAATACCACGCGTGCTTGCTTGTGAGTGACTTGTGCTGATGCGAGACAAGACGACACGACTTTACATGACAACACAGGCATGATATGTTGTGCCTCCAGTCATGCCTCCAATACCAGCCTGTGGCGCCATGCTTGGCTCTGACAAATAATTGATGTTGATTGTCATTTCTGTAACGGTGTCCATTGGAGAATGTTTAAGAATGGTAGTGTAGTTCTTTCAGCGCTGCCTTGAAGCACGAGGAAATCAACTGGGTATGAGAAGTGTATAGAATATGAAGGATGAGAAGGTAAAGCAGTGAGGAAATACCAACAAGCCTCATGGTCTTTATACTCTTTTCCTAGGCAGTATGAGTGTATGAGCTTACAGGCTTTGCTTATGTTACTATCTATTGTGAACCACACGTGAAACACCTAGGTAATGCTCTTGTGGTGCAGGAACCAGGTAGGGATCATCAGGTAACACATCGCCTTTGGAAGCCAGCATTGGTTGAGATTCTGACAGTCACCTTACAGCATGAGAAGGTTGTGCTGTGTAGCCCATATTGTTCGCGCTTTTTGGAGCGTGCGGTATGCCAGGCTGGGTTAGCTGCAGCGCTCATGCAAGGGTGTTGGATTTAAAGGGCCTCGCCAAAACGTCATTCGTGTACAATCCCTTTGACACAACTGTCATTGGTCTAAATGGTTGCTGTCTTTAGCCCAGCGACAGTTTATTGTCAGCTGTTGATGTAATTGAAGCTTCTCCCGGATGCGTCCAAAGTTGGCTGATTGGACAGTTCCAGCCAAATGATATGCATGGACAGAGTACATAAAAAGGCACAGAGTAACAAGCCTAGGAGGGTGTTTTTTTATCGCAAACTGTCTGTAAATGTACACAATATTGGGTTCAACATGTGGAGTGAGGCAAGCACATGTAGTACGAAGGTGCAACTTTGTAGTATTAAGGGCATATACAACCATGCCTGGCTACAATTGCAGTGCCCCCTAAGAGTTCTTCTCAAAGGCTGGGACATAATAGAACATCTGGTCACAGCAAATAAGCACCATTCCCACGACACAGAGAGGAAGCTAGTTCCCTCACTTAGAACCTAGTAAAAGGGAGCCTTTCAAGACATTAGCTTCTGTGGTCACCTACAGGCTGTTTATGTAGTTGACAGCCAGAACCGCTTACCATTTGCCCTTGAGGGTAATAACGACCCAAGGATTACCAGAATCGTCAAGCTCCTTCTCAACATTTGTGTTAAAGCAGATGGCACTCATAATACCGTCGCCAAATTTCTCGTTAAGAATAGCCTTGTAGGCGTAGCCGTAATTTTGAACAATCTCGTAAAGACGATAGATAAGTGGCTCGACGGGGGGCATGGGACCAGCACGACCGCGATCAGGAAAGCCGGTGATTTGGGGGGCTAGCGTTTCGCGGTCAATATCGAGGAGTTCTGACAGCTTCACGACATCCTCGTCTGATGCCTGCACCTGGCCGTAGAAGATGCCGGCAACAGCCACCTCGCTGCGCCCCAAGTGCTTAGCAATGGCCTCGAAGCTGAGTTCCTTGGTCGACTTGGCATCGAAAAGAAGTCTGGAGTGGGGGGGCAGCCGGTCGGCCATTGGCGGCTGTCCGTTGGTCACGTCGTTAGCAGGCGAATATGACGAGTGGTGTGCCAGGCGTGTCAATGATGTGACGGAGAATTCTGCTTCACATACATCGAGGCTAGCTAGCTTTCTTGCAGCGTCAGGCATACTGGAACAGAAGGGTAGGTCTGCGTTTGGTCGCTTTGAGAATAGCTGGGACTTCAGGATTTTAGGTGAAGGATCGCGTTGTAAGCGTAATTGTTGTATGCCCTTCGCGACATTTATATGGTTGTGCCTTTGATGGCTGTCTCTCAAGCGGACGTCATCAACCCACATTGACTCCAACGAGTGCAGGGAGGTGAGCTAAGATGAACATCACTCTGGGGACGGGTTTTCTGTTACTGGTTCTCGACGCGGCCCCGCCGGAGAAAACGCGGTTTTTCGGCGTCAGCCCTACAGGATCAGCATACCAAGATTTGTTGCACGTAATTAGGGGGCAAAATCTGGTGTGTATTGTGTGTAACTAAACGTGGCCAAGCGTAACGCGCGTAGTCCCATTTCGTCCGGTTAAAGTGGGGCGAGGCCCGTGGAGACGGCGCCGCGGCCGAGGGTTCTTCCGGCGAAAACTCTGCCGCTCGAACGCGTTATTCCTGACAAGATTCCCCAATCAAAAACATCTACAGACCAAGAAACCCAACTTTTGAAATCAGCATACCCGAATCAATTCGGATTTAGCCTTAAACTACCAGTAAGTAATCATTATAATAAATACTTTTAAATTATCTATATAATAGCTAGCTATAATTTGTATATAAAATAATAGTCCCTAGATACTAAAACTTACCTAGTAATAACTAGTATTTTAGTTCACTAAGAATAAATTATTAATAAACTTATAAAAACTAAGAATAAATTATTAATAAACTTGAAGAAACAAACTATCAAGTATATCTATTAAAACTAGTAGTTATTAACTTGGATAACTTTAAAGAAACTAAAAAGAATTTTAATAATACATATTTTGAACTATCTATTAAATATTATTATAATAATATAGAAACTATTTTAAAAAACTAATACTACTTCATAGTTCAATCTAATTATCTAAATTAATATAATGGATATAATTTTCTGAGGAATTAAATTTAATAGGAATAAAGCTTTTCAAGAATAGGAATAAAGTTTTATAGCTATTAGTTTGTCTATAAGAAATAATTATATGCTGTATATAATCTTGTCATATAAGTACAAAGAAGTTCTAGGAGTCGTTATTATTACTATATTATATACTTATATATAAACTATATATAAACTATAATAAATAAATAACACGATATATAGTTTGAAAGTAGGTTGTTGAAAGGTATATCTTATTCAAACTAGAATGAAGTATTCGAATACGTATAAATAGAATAGTTATACTTTATATAAATTACTAGAGTTATATAATAACTAGTAAAGTTATATAGTAGCTTTAGTATTATACCTATTCTTATATACCCCTCTAGTAGCAGAACTACTAGAGATACCCTTATATAATTTAAGTAATATACTGAATAAATAAAAAAAGGTATTAAACTTCCTGAAATAGGTCTTTAAATACTAAAATAAAAAGAATTAATAAAATTATCATAATCCGTTACGTATTTAACTATTTTTATTAAGTATAAGCATAAGTAATTAGTTAGTTCTTGCTAACATTACTAGTAATTCGATCTTTTTATATACTATAAATAAATTATTTATCAGTTTTTCACCTACTAGTTTTCTTTCTTCTCTATACTAATAGTTCTAATAATTACCCTCCTACTTATAAGTAATATATTTTATTAATATAGATTCTATATATTAGCTGTAAGTATAATAATATATATTAGTTATTACTAATATTCCAACTATAAAATAAACCCCTTAAGTTTATTAAGAAAAATATCATTAAACCCGAGGACGCTTTTATTAAAGTTAAGAAATATGCTTTCAATACTAATATTAATAAATATAATATTACTATTGACTTTGTAGAGTACTTTATATCTTTCTTAGTTAGTAATCTAGTACTAGTTTTCACCTATTATATTTCTGAACTAGAATAATTAATTCCTAAACCTAATCTCAAAAATGATAAAACATTAATATTAATACTTATTTTAGCTATTCTTTATCTCTACGTATTTAATAAAAATAATAAATCTCGAACTTAAAATACTCTTCTATATTCCTTTTAATAGGTTTATTTTATTTAGTAGTTTTTAGCTAATTTCTTTTCTCTTGAATAATTCAATTCTTATTATTTCTCTTTATTCTCTTTTTTTATTAATATACTTTTTAGTTTTGATAATTGCATCGAAGAATACTTTATCTCTAAGATTTAAATTTAGTATAATTTCGTTAAGGAAAATAACTTTATTAATAATTTGAATTTTTAGTTATAATATAAAAGTTGGTTATTTTAATTAAAATTATTTATTTAGTTATATTTCGGAAAGTGCCCTAATCTATAAGAATATTTATTACTATTTCTAGCCCCTGAATTTACTAAAATACTTTAGTTTCGTAATATTATAAAAAAGAGCTATTTTAATAAAGAATCCTATTATTATTACTAATTTGAAATATTTTTATAGTTATCTAAAGAAAGTTTCTATTTTAAAATTCCTATTTAATAATAATAAAGATAATCTAACTAGTAATTTTAAAGTAGAAGATCTAGTATTTAAAGTTATTAGTGATAAAGATCATAAACCTAAGATGATTATAGATAAAGAAGAAGATAGGAAAGAAAATACTAAAGAAATAATTAAATTACCTAAGAAATACTTAAAGATTATAACTAGTATAATAAGAAAGTTTTTTTATATTAGAAACTAGGAAATTTCTTTAGAGATTAATGATCTTAGATATTAATTTAATATTACCTAATATTAACTAGTAAAACCTAGACCCGCTTAACATAGTACTTTAATATCTAGCTAGCTCTTACTATTATAGTAAGAATAGTAGGTTCGAATCCTATAACAGGTAAGCGTAACTAGTAAGTATATATATACTTTCTAGTTATATAAACTATATAATAATTACTACTAACTATTAGTACTTACTACTACTAGTTATTAATAGCTAGTAACTATTAATAGCAATTAGTGATAAGTACTACTAACTAGCTAGTATTAGTATTATATAACTACGATTTTTAAAGAGTAACTATAATAGATAGGCCTATACCTTCCCTATTTATCACCTATTATATTAACTAACTATATTTACTACCTAAGGTTTTCTCCGTTGAAACTATTCCTTAGAACTAGTAGTATCTAGAAGGTTTAAAGTACCGGGTATAGCTCCTTTAAAGGGTTCCCGAGAAATATATAACTTTAAATAGATCAGAGACCTTTAATATAACTAAAGACTAGTAAAACCTAGTAATAAATTTACTATTCTAGAAAAGATTTTAATTAGATCCATTGTTTCTAAAAACATAAAATTACTAAAAAATATAAAGATTATTTATTCTAAATAAAAGTTATTAGAAATCTATACTTAATCTAAACTATTTTATAAATGATATATTACTTAAGTTTTATTTTTTTTAGGAATTCTATTTTTATATTATTAGTATCAGTAGTAGAGATTTAGTTTCTAATTATTACTACTAGTATAAAATTAATTTAAAAATCATATATTTATTAGTTTTATTTAGTTACTTTTACTCTATACCTAGAATAGTATCTAAGCTCTTTACTCTATATATAGATTTAACTATAAATCTTACCTAATAATAGTATTTATGCTAATACTAACTCGTAACTAGTTAAAATAGTAATGAAATTACCTATTATTATAGATAATTATACCCCTAGTTCCGATATTTAACTTTATAGTAATAGAAGACTTTATAGTAATAGTCGGGGAAAGCTTTATCGAGACTAAGGCTTAATATATATAGCTAAAAGTAACTATTAAGGTTATAGGGTTAAGAACTTTTATAAACCTCTTAAAAATAGAATAAAACAGAATACTAAAAACTAGGTATTCCGTGATCTATTATTCTTCTATATCTTTTATAATAGAACTGAAATTTCTTTTAAATCTATATAACTACTTATAAAAAAAGAAGTATAGAATAAGTATAGAGATATCTAGTTATAACTATTATAATTAAAACTATTACTTTATTAAAATAAGTTTTAATAAAATTATTTTAAATACTATAATTAATAAGTAGCTTATAGATATTTAAAAGAAGATTATCTAGTTAACCTATAATTTACTATACTAAGTTAATAATATCGAGGATTAAGTATTAATTAGGTAATACTTTAATATTAATATATTATTATAATACTAATTACTAAATATTTTAGAATATTATAGTAATATAATTATAGAGGTTTTAAAGGTTATCTAGCTATACTAGGAGTATCTGTATTTATATAAGTATTATTTATAAGTTAG
>RYZW01000990.1:0-20914 GCA_004367215.1 Colletotrichum trifolii | reverse complement strand
ATCTCTTATACTTAGGAGTAGTGCTTTACTAATCGGTATCTTTTCTTAACTAGTAAGGAGCTGTATTTAATTTAGTATTACTTATATAGGGGATAAATCTAAATTCTAAATATATAAAAAGCTAGGTCTAAACTATAATTTAGTTATAAAGAGTATAAATACTATTTATTTAGAACTAAAGAGTAAAAGAGAAGTTTTTATAAAAAGCGTAAAAAGTCTACTTAAGGGTAGTACTAGGGGTTTACTGGTGGCCTACTAGTACCTAACTTCTTAGGTATAGTTGTTGGGATTTAGGTAGAGCTAGAATTAACCAGCTAGGCGTAGCCTATAACAGTTAATTACTTTATATATTTAATAAATATAGAATTAATTTTTAATATTAATTTTAAAGTTATATAATAAAACTATATATTTTACTATTCTACTTTATCTTAAGAATAATATCTAAGCTTTTTATTCTATATATAGTTTTATTTATATAGTTTACTTTATAATATTTTTTATATTAGTAGTAGCTTATAACTAATTGAAATAATAATAGAATTATATATTATTATAGATAAATATGTCTCTATTTCTAATATTTGACTTTATAGTAATAAAAAACTTTATAGTTCAATCAACTTTACCCTATACGTAAAATAATATCTAAACCCTTTATTCTATATGTATTCTTAACTATATATCTTATTCAATAATAGTATTTATATTAATACCAATTTATAGCAATTGAGATAATACTAAAGTTTCTTAGTGTTATATATAATAATTAGTTATATTGAAAGTTTTTGATCTGTTTAAAATTATAGACTTCTCCAGGACCCTTTACAACTAGTTATACTTATTAGTTAGCTCTTGCCTTATTTACTCTATAGATACTACTAGTACTAAAGACCTATGCAAATAGAAGAAACTTTAAGTATTAAATATAGTTAGTTAATATAATATCTAATAAATAGGGAGAATGTAATCCTATCTATTATGGTTTTTCTTTAAAGAATTATAATAGGGTATTATATTATACTTACTACTAGTTATTATTAATAATTACTAGCTATTGATAGTTACTAGTTATTAATAACTATTAATAATAGCTGAAAGCTAGTATTAGTTACTATATTTAGTTTACATAACTAGAAAATCTATACTTACTAGTTATATTTATTTACTATAAGATTTGAACCTATTATTCTTACTACAAAATAGTAAAAGCTAGCTAGATATTAAACTACTATGTTAAGTAAGTAGCATTATATATAATAATACTTTTAATTATAATATTTAATTTAAGAGGGGCCGATAGCTCGCTTTCTACTATCATTATTAGTAGATATATTACCCCCTAAAATACAACTTCAGCCCTCTTACCCCCCTACTAACGATTATAGCTAACCCCTAGTTAATCTAGGGCTAAATCTTTCATAGCTATAGCTAGTAAACCTACCTCGTATAAGTCTTTTTAATAATAAATAACTAATAACTCTTTCTATAATAACTTTATACCTTTATAACTTTATAGTTGTATATAATTCAAATATCTCAAGATATTTAATTACTACTAACTATAAGTATTCTATTCGAATATTTATCACAATCTTAATATCTATAACTTTAATATCCTTTAGACTAAACTTTACCTACCCCTAAGACGAGATTTTATACTATTAATATAAAGGTTCTCTACTACTAATATAAACTAATTTAGAGTTTCTATATAAGTATAGTAAGACTTAGCTTATTCCTATTAATAAATAATTTTAATATATCGAGTATATGTAATATATAAATAATACTTATATAGATACAGATATTTCTAGTATACCTAGATAGCTTTTAAACCCCTTATAATTATAGTATTTTAATATTCTAAAATATCTAGTAACTAGTATTATAGTAAAATATTAATATTCAAATATTATCTAATTAATACTTAATCTCTAATACTATTAGCTTAAGATAGTGATTTATAGGATAACTAGATAATGTTCTTTTAAATATCTATAAACTACTTATTGTTTATAATATTTAGAATAATTGTATTAAAACCTAATTTAATTACTAATAGTTTTAATTATAATAGTTATAACTAGATATCCCTATATTTATGCTATAGTTATTTCTTCATAAATAATTATAGGAAAGGCTAATAGTTTGCTTTCTACTACGACTATTAGTAGATATATTACTCCCTAAAATATAACTTTAGCCCTCTTACCCCCCCCCTACTAACTACTATAGCTAGCTTCTAGTTAATTTAGGGCTAGATTCCTCATAGCTATACTAGCTAGTATACCCGCCCTATGTTAATTCTTTTATAGATAATAGATAATTAATAACTCCTTCTACGATAACCTTATACTTTTATACCCTTATACTTTTATACTTTTATACTTTTATACTTTTATACTTTTATAGTTATATATAATTTAAATATCTCGAGATATTTAATTACTACTTACTATAGGTATTCTATTTAATTATTTGTTATAACTTTAATATCCACGACTTTAATATCTCTACTAAACTTTACTTATTTCTAAAATAAGACTTTATACTATTAATATAAAAGTTCTTTATTCTTAATATAAGTATTATAGACCTAAGTCTTAAGGCTTGTAAAGGATATTACTATTAAGGTTCTACATAACTACTACCCCTATAGTCTAGTAAAGAGTTTTCACTCTAAATATAAACTCTTCAAATTTATTATAATACTATTAAATACTACTAAAGTATCTCTTATAACTAGTTTCTAATATTAATAAATTTCTTATTTAAGTTTAACTTAGTAGTAAATAATAAATAATAAAAGAAATAGAAAGTAGTAAAAGATAATAGCAAATACTACTATTCTAGAATTTATAATAAAGATTCTAATAAATTAATAATAAACTAACTTGGTAGAAAATGAAAACTAAGTTTTCTAAGATACTTTTACATAGTTCTAGTAAAATTATAATATAACCTTATAAATACTATAAATACTTTCTCTAAAGAAAAAGCTATTCCCTATTAGTACCCCTTTTAATAGTAATACTTTCTACTTTCCTATATAATAGATAACTATATAATATAAATTACAAATTAATCAAACTTTTATTAGGAAACCTAAGAAATTCTAGTAATTCTTATAAACTAACTTATTACTTAAAGTCTAGATATAAATTAGTACTTTTTATATAATATCAAGATTATAGTATAACTAAGATATTAATATATTTCTCTAGTACTTTACTAAGTATTATAAGAGTCTTTATTATAATACTTAAACTTTTAAAAAGATTCACTATCTCTATTAAAAACCTAAATAGATATTTATTAAGTTTTCTATTAGCTTTAAATTAGTTATAGGATAAATAAAAGAGTAATCTTAAATAAGAGATATTTAGCTAAATTATTTTTAACTAATTCTCTCCTATTAAATTTAGATATTAGCTATAATACTAGCTAGATAAACTACTATACTACTATCTAATACTTTTATATAATTATAATAGATTTTTATTTTAAGATCCTTAATATAGAAACACAAAATTATAATTAACCCCAATTTTTATCCTAATTAAAACTAATTATTAATTAGAATAGGGATATATAAATAATAAATATAAGGATAGTTTGAGCTATTTTAGTACTAATATAATATTACTATACTACTAGTATTCCTTACTATAGGGAGTTAAATAGGTAAGCCATTATAATTAGTAAGCCCTAATTAACTCTTATTATAGGTATATATAAAGCCTAATAAATAGACTTTATAGTAATCTAGATATATATATATAAACTAGTACTTATATATATTATAGTACTAAAGATTATTTTATTACAGAATATAGACTATAGTTTACTTACCTACTAGTAGTTTCTAATACTAATATTTAAACCTTATCATTTAATAAAAACATTATAAATAAAAAAAGCTTAATTTCCTAGAAAAAACTCCCTAGGGGCAAGTTAGTATAACCACTTATAATAATACTATAGTAATAAATAAAGCTAGAGAAATATAAAGATAAATAAGTAAACTACTTTTCTTAATCTTTATATTAATAAATAATAAATCTTTTATCTCTATCTAAATTAATAATAAGTATAATTATTATACAATAATTGGTAAAAAGTTTATAAGATAGTAAAACTTTATATTTATCATATTACTATAGTTAGACTAGTTAAATACTATCCTAGGTATTAACTAGGAAATTTATATTACTAAAATAACTAGGATACGAATTAACCTTCATAAATAAATATCGAAAGCCCTATTCTCTATAATTCTAGGAATAGTATACTTAGCTATTTTTAGGAAGCCGTAGTTATAATACTAATAAGTTATTTTAAACTTTATAAAAACGAGACATACAAAAATATAATTAGTAGCTTAACTATCTAAACTATTAGTAATATACTAAATGAATATATATAAATAGATTCGCAAACCCTATTAAACTACTAACTATAATATTTTCTAGCTTGAGAAAAAAAGAGATATAAGTAATTAGTAATTAATTTAATACAAATCAATATAACCCTAATAACTATATTACCTATAACTTTAGAATAGCTAATATTTATTTTACTAACTATTTATACTTTTTGTATAGATTCATTTGATAAAAGTAAAGCTTCTAGCTTCCTACTTTACTAGGGGTCCCTTAACTACTATATTTACCTAAAAGAAAGCCTAGATAGAATAGAGATAGATTTATTATAAGTATTATTCTATAATATACTAAAAGAATACTTCCTTAAAGTTTAATACTAGGTAATAGATTTAATAGATAAAAATTAAATCTAGGCTAGCTTATCTATAACTAAAATATCTATTTCTTTTATTAAGAAGCTTAGGGGGAAATAATAGTTTTATATAGATTATTATACTTTTAATACTATCAATACTTATAACTATTACTCTATACTACTAATTAAAGAGATACTATACTTATTATCTAAAGTAATATAGTTTATAAAAGTTAATATTTATATAGCTTTCTATAAGATCCGTATAATAGAAAGAAATAAATATAAAACTACTTCTAAGACCTATTTTAGCTTATCTAAATAGCTAATTATCCCTTTTAGGCTAATAGGTATACTTATAATATTCTAATACTATATTAATAGTATACTCTAAAGTATTCTTAGTAATTTTGTTATAGTTTATTTAAATAATATCCTTATTTATAATTATAAATTAAAGGATAATTATAAGAATAAAATTAAATAAGTCTTCGAATAACTATAAAAAGCTAGTTTACATTTCGATTTAGAAAAATGTGAATTCTTAGTAAAGTAGATAAAGTATCTAGGTTTTATTATTAAGGTAGGGAAAAGTATCTATTATAACTTTAAAAAGATAAAAACTATATAAAAATAGGAAATTCCTAAGAATATCTATAATATCTAGAGTTTTGTTTAGATTTACGAATTTCTATTATAACCTAGTTAAATACTTCTCTAGTTTAATAGAACCTTTTATATAACTAATATAAGAAAGAATACTATTTTGCTAAGATACTATATATTAATAAGTATTGAAAGTATTTAAGCTTATATTTATCTTAAAACTAGTTATAGTTTAATATGATCTAGAATAGTATTGATTCTATTAAAGGTCTCCGATCTACTTAAAGTCATATACCTCTCGGGAACACTTTTTAAAGGAAACTATACCTAGTATATTAAACCCTACAGATACTACTAGTTCTGAGGAACTATTTAAATAGAGAAAGCCTCAAGTAGCAAATATAGTTAGTTAATATAATAAGTAATAAATAGGGAAAGTATAGACCGATCTATTATAGTTACTCTTTACGGATTATAATTACGTAATACTAATAATAGCTAACTAATAATACTTATTACTAGCTATTAATACTAGCTATTAATATTGGTAGTTACTAGCTACTAATATTAATAACTAGGTATTCATAGCTATTAGTAAATACTAGTAGCTAGTAGCAGTTACTATATAGTTTATAAAATCGGAAAGTATATAGCTACTAGTCGCGTTTACCTGCTATAGGATTCGAACCTATTACTCTTACTTTAATAGTAAGAGCTAGCTAGATATTAAACTACTATATTAAGCGGGTCGATCTAGAATAGTATATCGTAATAAAAATAAATTATTTAGGGGTAGTATTAGGTAATTATTTCTTATAGGAAAATAAGGATAGTATATTATAGCTAGTTACTTATTATTTAGCTAGACTTATATTAACCTAGTAAAACTATACTATTTATAATAAAGAACTACTAGTTTAGTATTATAGTTAAAGATATAATTAATAGAATTATAAAGTATAGTAAAGCTATTTACTATCTTCTCTAATTATAAAGCCTTAGAATACTTTATAAGCTTAAGATTTATCTTAGAATAATAAACTAAGTAGGTAGAAGTTTTATTAGAATTTAGGTCTATTTTAAAATACTATTTAAGTTACCTAGTAAAGTATATTAATACGTTTTCTTAATAAAGTTAAAATAATATAATAGAACTAAGACCTTTTATATAAATCTTCTAGTTTCTTCTAGTTAACTATAAGGATAAGGAAAAACTCTTTCTAGTATTCTGAGTTTATAATATATAAATAAAAGGGGGTTAAGAAAAAGCTATATAAGTAAGTAATAACTACTAGTATACTACTAATAAATTACTGGATAAGTATATTATATTCTAGGGTATTATATTACTAATACTATGGAACTAAGTAATTATAGTAATACTAGTTTTTAAAATTTACCTAGAAATTATCTGCTAAATAATAATAATATTCCCCCTAGAAGTTTTAATATAGATATAAATAACTAATTAGATAATAAGTAATAATGGTATTTTACTCTACTAAAACTAAGTCTAAATCCCTGAATATAAGTTACTAATAACTATAATCTTCTTAACAGTCTATAATTCTTTAGTCTTAAACTATTTAAATATTAATTTATTATTTATAGTATTCTCGTAGGACTAGTATTAAAACAATATATTAAAAGATATTAAATAATGCATATAAATATATAATATCTACTAGTATTAATATAAAGGTTAATAATACTACTAAGGCTTACTAGAACTTTTACTAATTCCTAATAAATTCTAGTTATAAATCTCTATTAACTTTATAATAGAACTATTATCTACTATAAAAAGGGACTTAAGGTTTTTCATAGTAATGATAAACTAGTTATTAAAGTATATCCAATTAGAAACTATAATATCTATAGTAGCTAAAACTTATATAGAGAAGATCTAGGATACCTAGCAGTAATTCTATAACTTGCCTATATCAATTATTACTAACTATAATTCTGATTAAATTAGTATTGTCTAAATAATATTATACTAATTAATAAAATATAATAACTATTATTAATATTATTTTACCCCTAAATAAATAATAAAATAGAAAAGATAATACCTAAAATTTAGGCTTTCCTATAAATATAAATTATTTTCTTATAACTAGACTAACTCACTTATATTACTACTTATTAACTAGTACTAAATATTAAAAACGCTTTAGTAACTAGGGCAAACTTAAATAATTCCTGAATAAGTTTAATATTATACTTATCTTATATTCCTAGATAGTAGAATAAACTATATATTCTAGTTTAAACTAAACCTTAGGTTTCCTATCTGATCTTAAAAGTAGTATTATTATAACTTAAATAGTAATAGTTTATATATAGTAATATGATACAATAAGTATAAATAAAATATAATAAGTAACTAAAACGTTTCAGGTTAAAGATAAAGAATAATTATTATTATATTATATTAAAATAAATGAACTAAATAAGAAGCTTAACTAAGTATCTTGAAATATAAAGTTATTAATATATTAAACTTACTATATATTATATTAGATATCCCTATAAATATCTACCTAATATTCTATATTAACTTTATTAGATAAGTAGAAGATAGTTTATTACTATTATAATAATATATAATTATATATTTTAATCCTATCCTAGTCTTTACTAAGGAAAACAATAAAACCTAGGAAAAATATAATATTGAAAAAATATTTATAATTAAGAGTATACTAAAATAAAGATATAATTACAATATATGAGTTAAATAGAAAGGTTATAATATCCTAATATAGAGGTTTTTAGAAAGCTTTACTAATAAAAAAGCTATTTCATAGTTCAAGTTATAATATAGGGATATTAGAAAAATAATAACTTAATATTGATTTACTAATAGTAGAAAGTTATATAAACTATAAATCAAGTAATATAATAGCCCCTGAGAAATATATATAACTAGCTACTAAACTTACTTTTAAAGTATTAAATAAATAGATTAAATAAAAGTATTATCATTATCCTATACTTCCTTATACCTATAGAATTCTTGCTCTCCCTTATTATCCTCCTCTTCCTTTTCTTCTTTATTATTAAGGATAATAATAAGTAATCCTTATTTATAAGTAAAATATTATTAGTATTAATAAGGGGTAGTAATTATATAATAATAATAGATAAGTAAGCTAGTATTAATAAAGCTAAAGATATAGCTATAATATTAGTAAAGGATAGTATAACTACTAGAATATATTATAATACCCTATTATAGGGAAATTAGTATAATAAAAGTAAAGAAAGAGAAGGGGAAAGACTTACTATTATCTATATAATACTACTTAAGTTAGTAATAGCTTACTTAGGAATAACAAAAGGGGTAGAAGTAAGTGGTAGAAGTAAGAGTACCTTTAATATAAGAAGAAAAGATAGTAAATATAATAGTAATATAAGTAAAAACTACTCACTAAGTATAATAAAAATAATTATTATAATATTAAGCTATAGCGGAAAGTTCTAGCGAAAAAATAGTAATAAAGTAGCCCTTAATATTACCTTTCTCCTAGGAAGTAATACCTACGGGGGTAATAATATAATTACTAAATATAATCAAGCAATTAACTTAAAAATTAGTAATATATAACTTAGGGCTAGTAGCAAAGAGGTAAAAGCCCTACTTATATTTACTTTTTAACCTGAAATATTAGTAATAGGATTAGCTTTAGCTTAGTATATAGGGATAAGTAATACTATTCATATTTTACTTAGAATAAAAATTTAAGTAAATAGAAATATCTATATTAGGAAACTAATTCTTATTATTATTAGAATTACCTTCTATAATATAACTATTATAAATATAAGTAATAAACTTAGGAAAAGTATAGTAATAAGAAAGGTTATTATTAAAAAGTCTAGAACCAGTAATAGTGATAGTTAATATAGAAATAAATAAAATACGAGAAGGGGAAAGAAAGTAAAAGAGTAGTAAAATAGTAATATTATAGTAGATATAGAATAAAGAGTTATATAGATCTAGAGAAAAAGGAATAAAGTTATATAAAGAAAGAAGAAAAAGGCTTCTTATAGATTAATAGAGAAGAGAATATAATATAAGATTACTTAGGGTAAATATAATATAAATTTTCCTATTAGTAAAACTATTTAATATTAATGATACCTAACCTTTCTTATTAATAAAACTATCTAATATTAGTAATACTTAAGAAAAGTATCTTAGATAGACTTTTCTTTTTAATTAAGCTATTTTAAATAGTTAGAAATTACTTATATATTATAAAGTTACTAATATTATATATTATTATAGTAATAAAATAGAAGAATAATAAGGGGTATATTATAAACCTAAACCTTAAGGCTTATATAAAATATTACTATTAAAGCTCTATATAACTACTACTTTTATAGTCTAGTAAAAAGTTTTCACCTTAAGTATAAACTCTTCAAATTTATTATAACACTATTAAGGCACTACTGAAACATCTCTCATAGCTAGCTTCTAATAATAAGCTAACTTTTGATTTCTATATAAATATGATAAGACTTAGTTTACTCTTATTAGTAAATAATTTTAATATATCAATTAAGTCTAGCTAATATATAAATAATACTAATATAAATATAGATATTTCTAATATAACTAAATAGTTTTTAAACCGCTTATAATTATAGTATTATAATATTCTAAAGTATCTAGTAATTAGTATTATAATAGAGTATGAATATTAAAGTATCATGTAATTAATACCTAGTCTCTAATACTATTAGGTTAATAGAGTAATTTATAAGATAACTAGATAGAAGTTATATTAAAAGTCTCTGATCTATTTAAAGTTATATACCTCTCCGGTACTTTTTAACAGTAGTTATACTTAGTTATTAGCTCTTACTTTATTTACCTTATAGATACTACTAGTACTAAGGAACTGTTTAAATAGAGAAAGTTTTAAGTAGTAAGATATAGTTAGTTAATATAATAGCTGATATGTAGTAAGATATAGTTAGTTAATACGATAGCTAACAAATATAGGAAATATAAAAGGAAAGTATAGGCCTATATCTATTATAGTTATTCTTTAAGGATTATAGTTATATAATACTAGATACTAACTAGCTAGTAATACTTATTACTAGCTATTAATAGTCACTAGTTATTAATTGTAGGTAGTAAGTATTAATAGCTAGTAGTAGTTATTATATAGTTTATGTAATTAGAAAGGATATATATATATACCTACTAGTTATACTTGCCCGCTATAAGATTCAAACCTACTACTTTTACTATAATAGTAAAGCCTAGCTAGATATTAAACTACTACGTTAAGCGGGAATAGGATAACTAGATAATCTTCTTTTAAATATTTATTTAGTTACTTTTACTCTATACTTAGAATAGTATCTAAGCCCTTTACCCTATATATAAATTTAACTTTAGATCTTACCTAATAATAGTATTTATACTAATAATAGCTTATAACTAGTTAAAATAATAATAGAATTACCTATTATCATAGATAATTATACCCCTAGTTCTAATGTTTAACTTTATAGTAGTAGAAGTCCTTATAGTAATAATTAAAGAGAACTTTACTTAGGCTAAAGCTTAATATATATAGCTAAAAATAACTACTAAGATTATAGGGTTGAAAACCTTTATGAATCTCTTAAAAAAAGAATAAAATAGAATACTAAAAGCTAGGTATTCTATAATCTATTATTTTTCTATATTTACACTTTTATCATAGAACTAAAATATCTTCGAAATCTATATAACTACTCATAGAAAAGAGCTATAGAATAGGTATAAAGATACTTAGCTACGACTATTATAACTAAAACTATTACTTTATTAAAATAAGTCTTAATAAAACTATCCTAAGTACTATAATTAATATATAGTTTATAGATATTTAAAAGAAGATTATCTAGCTAACCTATAACTTATTATACTAAACTAATAATATTAGGGACTAGGTATCGATTAAGTAATACCTTAATATTAATATACTACTATAATACTAGTTACTAGATACTTTAAAATATTANATTATAATATTATAATTATAGGGGTTTTGAAAGCTATCTAGCTATACTAGAAGTATCTATATCTATATAAGTATTATTTATATATTAGTTATATTTGATATATTAAAATTATTTATTAATAAGAGTAGGTTAAGTTTTGCTGTACTTATATAGAGATTATAAGTTAGTTTATATTAGTATTAGAGAACCTTTATATTAGTAGTATAAAGTCTCGTCTTAGGGGTAGGTAAGGTTTAGTAAGGATATTAAGGTTACGGATATTAAAGTTATAATAAATATTTAAATAGAATACTTATAGTTAGTTGTAATTAAGTGTTTTAAGATATTTGAATTATATGTAGTTATGAGGGTATAGGGGTATAAGGGTGTGAGGTTATTATAGAAGGAATTATTAGTTATTTGTTGTTGAAAAGGTTGTTATATATAATTAGGGGGTAAAATCTGGTATATATCATATGTAACTATACGTAGCCAAGCATGCTACGCGAAGCTCTATTTCGAGCGGTTTAAGTAAAGCGAGGCCTAGTAAAAATAGTACTACAGCCGAGGTTTCTTCTAGCAAAAAGTCTACTACCTAAGCATATTATTCCTAATATACCCCTCTAGCCTCGAAAGCTTTACCTATAAACTAGCTTTTCGAATAATACTATTAACTACTCTATTTATATCTTATAAGAAATTCTTTTAATACCTTATTATTTTTATTAAACTTCTACCCCTGTAGTAGGAAGAATAGTACTATTTTTAGGTTATTTAGATGTTTCTTATTTACTAGGAAATACTTCAGGTATAGTACTTCTAGTACTCCTAATATCTCGAAATTCTTCTTCTTACTATAATTTTAAGTAGTTTAACTAGTTTATTATATTAATCTAAGTAATAAAAATACTTAACTAGTAATATTAGAGAAACCTTATAAAGTTATTAATTATAAAATTCCTTAAAAGTATATATTCGATCCTAGTTTACTTTTACTAGGCTTCTTAGTATAACTAGTAGTTATAAATATCTATATATTTTAACTTTATACATAGTTAAACTATTTTAGCTATTATAAAACATATTATTCACTAGTTATTATACTAGATTTAGATAGCTAGACGAAGCTTATATATTTTATTCTTACTAAATATATTTATTATAAAATCTACTTAGAATATAGTAATAAAGTAACTAGTAAAATAGCTTCTTAAATAACTTAGGATAGTATTCAAAGCTTTATTTTAGTTNGCTATTAGTACTTACTACTACTACTATTAATAGCTAGTAACTATTAATAGTAGCTAGTAATAAGTATTACTAGCTAGCTAGTATCTAGTATTACGTAATTACGATCTTTAAAGAGTAACTATAATAGATAAGCCTATACTTTCCCCATTTATTAACTATCGTATTAATTAACTATATTTACTACCTGAGGTTTTCTCTATTTAAATAGTTCCTCAGAACTAGTAGTATCTATAGGGTTTAATATACTAGGTATAGCTTCCTCTATAGAGACCCCGAGAGGCATATGACTTTAAATAGATCAGAGACCTTCAATACAACCAACTATAAATACTCTATTTAAATATTTATTAAAATTTCAAGATCTATAATTTTGATATCCCCTAGACTAAGTTTTACCTATCCCTAAAATGACATTTTATATTACTAATATAAAAGTTCTCTACTACAAATATAAATTAATTTATAATCTCTATATAAGTATAGTAAAACTTAGCCTATTCTTATCAGTAAATAACTTTAATATATTAAGTATACCTAATATATAAATAAATATTATATAGATATAAATATTTCTAGTATAGCTAGATAGCTTTTAAAACTCCTATAATTACATTATTATAATACTCTAAAATATCTAGTAACTAGTATTATAATAAAGTATTAATATTAAAGTATTATTTAACTAATATTTAATCTCTAATATTATTAGCTTAGTATAGTAACCTATAGAATAGCCAGATAATCTTCTTTTAAATATCTATAAACTACTTTTAATTATAATATTCAGAATAATTTCATTAAAACCTAATCTAACATATTAATAGTTTAAATTATTATAATAATAGCTGGATATTTGTATATTTATTCTACAGTTATCTTTCTATAGATAAATATATATATTTTAAGAAGAATTTAGTTCTATTATAAACATTATAGAAAAGTAATAGATTATAGAATACCTAGTCTTTATATCTCAAAGTAAAACTCTATTTTATTCTATTTTCAAGAATTTCCAAACATTT
This sequence comes from Colletotrichum trifolii, assembly GCA_004367215.1. NCBI lineage: Eukaryota > Fungi > Ascomycota > Sordariomycetes > Glomerellales > Glomerellaceae > Colletotrichum > Colletotrichum trifolii. Next base: position 7,277 of record RYZW01000990.1, on the reverse strand, counting down.
TCTTAACCCTATAACCTTAGTAGTTACGTTTACCTATATATATCAAGCTTTAGTCTTAATAAAGCTCTCTTTATATAAACTATTACTACGAAGTCTTCTGTTACTATAGAGTTAAATATTAGAACTAGAAGTATAATTATCTATAAGAATAAATATTTTCATTATTTTTTTAAGTAGTTATAAGCTAGTATTAATACAAATGCTATTATTAGGTAGAATGTATAGTCAAATCTATGTATAGGGTAAAGAGCTTAGATACTATTCCAAATACAGAACAAAAGTAACTAAATAATATTTAATTCTATAGTAACAGAAAATCTAATAATAGTAGTTTGTATAAGGAAAACTATATTTAAACTAAGATTTAATATGTTGAATTAAAAGTTACAGGATAAGCTAATAGCTTATTCCCTACTATAACTATTAAAAAAATATTGTTCTCTAAAGTATAACTTTAGCCCTATTATACCCTACTAACTACTATAGCTAGCTCCTAATTAATCTAGAGCTGAATTCCTTATAGCTATAATTAATATATCTACTATTTGTCAATTCTTTAATAGATAAAAAGTAACTAACAACTTCTTCTATAATAATCTTATATCTATATATTTGATTATCTTTATAGTCTCATAGCTATTAATATATAATTTATATATCTCGAGATATTTCATTATTACTAATTACAAGCATTCTATTTACATAATTTTTATAACTTTAATTTCTATAACTTTAATATCTTTGTTTTAAATTAAATTGTACTTGATCTTAAGATAAAACTTCATATTATTAATATATAAACTCTCAACTACTAATATAAATTAACTTATAATTTCTTTATGAATATAAGACGACTTAACCTACTTCTATTAACTAATAATCTTAATATATTCAAGATAGCTAATATATAAGTAATATTTATATAAATAAAGATATTTATAATATAGCTAGATAATCTTTAAAATCCTTATACTTATATTATTATAATATTTTAAAGTATCCAGTAATAATTATTATATCAGAAGATTTATATTCTATGATGAATAAATAATACGGTATATAGTCTGAAAGTAAGTTGTTTGAAAGTATATCTTATTTAAAATAGAATAAAGCGTTTAAATATATATAAATAGAATACTTATACTTTATACAAATTACCTGAGTTATATAGTAGCTAGTAAAGTTATATAGCAGCCTTAGTACTATACTTATTCTTATATACCCCCCTAGTAGTAGAGTTACTAGAGACACCCTTATGTTATTTAAATAATATACTAAATAAATAAAATAGGGTAAATAGTTCTTCAAAAAGATCTTTGAATATTTAAATAAAAGGAATTAATAGAGTTATTATAATCTATTACGTATTCCACTATTTTTATATATATTAGTAAACGTGATTAATTAGCTCTTTCCTAAATCGGTAGTAATCCGATCCTTTTAGAGCTATAAATAAATCATATATTCATTTTTAACTTATTACTTCTCTTTTTTCTCTTCTATACTAATACTTTCAATAATAAGCTTTCTATATTTATAGGTAGTATATTTCGTTAATATAGATTCTATATATTAATTTAAAGCGTAATAATACATACTAGTTATTACTAATATTTTAAGTATAAGAAAAACCCCTTAAGTTTATTAAGAAAGCTATTAGTCAAACTAAGGATATTGCTATTAAGGTTAAAAAATAACTTATCAATATTAAGAATACCTCTATTACTAATCTTTCAGCTTATTTAGACTATTATTTATTAAATAATACTACATTTACTTTTACCTATTATATCCCCGAACTCTAGTATATATTAGTTAATCCTAACCTGAAAAGTAGTAGAGAATTCTTTTTCAGAGTTATATTAGCTATTCTTCGACTTTATTCGCTTAGTAGTAATAATAATCTCATTATTTAAAATACCTTTTTTCGCTTATCTCACGAAGCTTGTTTTATTTAGTATCTTTGAGTTTTCTCTATTTTGTATATTAAAGTTAATAAGTATTATTTTCTTTTATTCTCTTTCTCTATTAATATACTTCTTACTTTTAGTAACTTTATTTAAGAATAATTTATTTCCAAGATTCAAGTTTAGGTTAACTATATCAAGGAAACTAATCCTATTAGTAGTTTAAATTTCTAGCTATAATATAGAGGTTAATTATTTTAATTAAACTATTTATTTAGTTATATTCTATAGAGTTCCCTAATTTATAGGAATATCTATTATTATCTCTACTTCTTAAACTTACTAAAATATCTAAGCTTACTAGTATTAGTAAAAACAGAGTTGGTTTAATAAAGATACTTACTACTACTACTAGTTTAAAATATCCTTATTATTATCTAAAAAACGTTTTTACCCTAAAACCCCTATTTAATAATAATACAAATAATTTAGTTAGTAATTCTAAAGTTAAAGATTAGGCGCCTAAACGTATTAGTAATAAAAATAAGAAACTTAAGATTATTATAGATAATAAAAGATAAAGAGGAAGATATTAAAGAGGTTAAGTTTCTTAAGAAATACTTAAAGATTATACTTAATATTACGAGGAAATTCTCTCGAATTAGAAATTAGGAAGTTTTATTAGAGATTAATAATTCTGAATATTAGTTTAAAGTTACTAAGTATTAACTCATAAAGTTTAGTAAGAAGTCTACTATTCTAAAAAGTACCCTAATAAAGTCTATTCTTTCTAAGAAAAGTAAGACTACTAAGAAGTATAAGGTTTATTTACTTTAAATAAAGATTACTAGTAAGGTATAGCCTATCTAATCTATACTTTATATAGTATATTATTTAAGTTTTAATTTTTCTTAGAAACCTTATCTTTATACTATTAGTATTAGTAGTAAGGATTTAGTTTTGGACTACTATTACTAGTATGAAACTAGTTTAAAGGTTATATATTTACTAGTGTCGAGTAAAATATATAAAATATTTAAGAAGTACTTAAAAGTTCTATAGCTTTCGGATACTTATAAAGTAGATATTTTAGTTTAAGAATTTTGTATTTAAATCTAATTTTTCTTAGTTAAAAAGTAAAAGGGTTAGTAATATAAAGAAGCTTATTGATTTTAAATTATAATCGAAGTAGTAGAAAGATTTTAAAGCTATTTTTATTAAGAATAGAAGTATTTTAGATTCTTTTACTAGAACTCTTACTATTATATAACTTTCTCTAGTTTAGGTATATTGACCTTTTATTATCCAAGTTCCCTAGTTTATTCTATTTATCTAGTTAGCTTTAGGTAGTTATATTCCTAGACGTTTAGTGATTATAACTAGTTTTCTAGTTAATTCAAGTTTTATATCTTAGCTAGTTATAGGAAAGTTTAGAGTTTATAGTTTTAGTTATAGTATTCTAGTTATTAGTTTTAGTTATTTTCAGCTTTTTAGATAAGTTTAGGCTCTAATTTCTATTTCTTTTAGGGGTTTTAATTAATTTTTAATACTCTTATAAGTCGATTTCTATATATTAATTACCGCGTCTTATTTGCTTATTTAAGGTTCTGAATTCGAATAACTATTACCTAGCTAGATAAAAGCTTAACTAGAGAGCTCTGTGTTTTAGGAATAGTTGGAGGAATATTATTACCTTTTCTCCTTTTATATTACTACTGTGAAAACTTTTTATTAAAGGTAGGGGATAGGTTTAAGTTACTTATATATATATTTGAGTAGATAGGAAATTGCTTTAGGTAATTGTTTTTGTTATTTTAGATAGGCTTAAGAGTATTATTTATAGATCTATAAAGTTAAGAAGTACTCTAAACTATTTAAATTTTACTTAAGTTAGATTTTTTATAAGTCTATTTACTAGTATTATATCTATAGGTATATAGATTACTTTAAAACTAGTTTTTAAGTATTCTTAGTATAATTATATTTATTAGATATCTATATATTAAAGTCTTTTAAATAAGTATTTATTATTTAAGATTACTAGTTTAATTATTTAGTAATTATTATAATAGATTCTCTAAATATCCCTAAGATTAAATTTAATATCTTAAAATAGTCTCTTTAATACTATAGCTTCTTTTAAAGCATATTCTAAGCTAAGAAGTTTTACTTTAGTTATTAATATTATTATAATACTTTATTAAGTAGTTTTCTACTAGATTAGTTTTCTAAATAAAGAGATAATATACTTATAACTTAATTTTAAAGTTTCTTTCTAGTCTATAAATAAAGTATCTCTAGTAACTAAGAATATTTAAAATATTTTATTAATACCCCCTAAATTTCTGAATTATAATATTAGGAATCTTATTTTAGAGAAATTTTAAATAATATAGTTTATAGTATTTTGGTATATTTAAGAAAGATTTATAAAAGTCTTTAAGAATAGAGAGTATATAAATAAGATATCTAGTTATACTATAAAAGAGGTATAAAGAATTAAACTAATTTTTATCTAATATATATAAATCTCGTATAGTATAACTTAACTACTATTTATAGTAACAGTTATTACTAGAAATAGTATTATTAACGTTGGCTATAGTAAAAACTAAAGTATTTAGCGATTTTAGTAATATATATATTATAAACTAAATAAAACTTTTAATATTTTTAATCTCTAATTACTTAAGCTCCTAGGAAATACTTAGTAAGACTTTATTTTTTGAATTTAGAGGTATATTTAAAATTTTTAATAATCTCGAGAATATCTTTTCAGCCGCTTTATAATATAAGAGAAGAATAATATTTATATAGAATAGGATATAGATATTTGAATTTTTATTTTTAAATAGTTAAGGTTATTCTAGATATAGCTAGAAGTTTAATAATTTAAAAGTAGTATAAAAAGCTTTATACTGAAGAAAATATATATCTAAAAGCTTATAGAGGGTATATTTAAGTTCTATATAATGATTTATAACTTTAAATCTTTTAGTAGTTTAATTGTTATTAGAGGTTTATTAGAGGTTTTTATAGTATTAAGAAATATATTAATAATATCAAACTAGAAGACTTTGAAGTTAAATTATATTACGATTACTATAGCTACCTAAAAGGTTGAAGTAACTAGTATTACTATATATATAGTTTATAATAGATTAACTAATTATATATTCTTATATATATAAATCTTAACTTTATAGTATTCTAAAAAACTATTTATATTTATCTTATAAGTAAAGACCTTTTTAAAAAGAGAAGGCTTAGATTTAGTATCCTAATAATTCATTTCTCGTTAAGTACTTCTCTCTTTTAACTTTATAATTTTAGCTCTTACTACTGTAATAAAAGATATTTGTAGTAGTTTAACTAAGTTAGTAATATTTTTCTAAGTCTTTAGTAATATAACTAATTAATTAAAACATACTCGAATTTTAGTAAAAAGATCTTTTTCTTCTATATTGTATTTTAAATAATAAGGAAAACTATTAAAAGGTTAAGATTATCTTCATTAAGCTTTTACTACTAATTGGATAAGTAAATACTAGCGAAACTATCTTATGTATATTTGAAAAAATATAAAATACTACTATTATATTCTTTTAAGAATACTGTGTTATTATTAATAGTAAACTTAAGCTTAATTTATTATTATTATTTATTCTTATATTATTAGCTAGGTTTATAGGTAGTTAAAGATCTTGATTTAGTTAATTAAAGTCTAGAGTTATATTTTAATCTATTCTAAGTTAGCTAAATAGGGGTTTTAAAATAATTACTTTCTTACTTAGTTAAAATATGTATTCTCTCTTAGTTCACTAGATTGTTTTCTTTAAGTATACTATCTAGCTTTCTAGCTATTAGTATATTTCTTAAACTCCGATTTTTATTTATACTTATTATATCTAATTATTATTAATTAGAAACCTAAACTAGTTTTATTAGTTTAGGTATTAGTTTAAGTATAGTTAAATTTCTCTTATTAGTTTTTAAAACTAATTCTAAGTTTAGTTTAATATTTTAGGTTAATTCTAGTATTAATAAGACTACTAATAGAAAAGAAGTTTTTTTATTAAGGTTTTTTTACTATTTCAAAATCTCTAAGTATTTTAAGAATCAAGTAATTTTCTTTTTTAGTAATTAATCTAACTGGTAGTTTTATAACTCTTTTATAAATACTTTATATAAGCTTCATTTTAAACAAAATCTTATCTTATTAAATCTAATTCTTCAAGTAATAATAGTTTTTCGAAAGATAGGGATTTAGATTTTCTAAAAGTTATAAATATTTAGAATATAGCTTACTAGGTATCTAACATATGCTTTAGTTTAATGTTAAATAATTTTTTAAAGTACTTTATTTATAATATTTCCTAAGTAAGCATAATTAATATCTATAAGTATAAATCTATTTTTAGTAAGATTATAAGTTTTAATCAAAGCTTAAAGTATATTCTAGTATTTACTAATAAAAGTACTATTTGTACTAGGTTCTTTTATTTTTATGTAGTGATTTCTAGTTATTTTGAATACTGAGAGATATATTATATATAATAGTTATTATTTGAATTAATTTTAAATATAGTTTAAGTAGTAGTCCTATAATGTCTCGTATTTTAATCTTTTGAGTAATTAGTTGTTTTGTAGTATACTTACTTATTCTAACTAGCTTTTTAGTATAAGAGGGAGATAGTTTAAGATTAATCTTTTACTTTGTTATTTATTTCTAGTAATTAGTTTCTCTATTAATTACTATTACTACCTTTTTAATATTTTATTAAATCTTATAAATTAAAAAGCTTTTCTATGTTTTATTTATTTTTCAAATATTACTAATATTTAAAAGACTAAATTATAAGTTTTATTAAGTAGTATAAATATAAAAAGTAAGTTTGAAGATTTATGTTTAATAATAAATACTTAGGAGTTATTTATATATATTTTTAAAAAATTAAAAGAATCCTAGGTAGTATAATAAAAAAAGTAAATTAAGTATAACTCTGAAGTTTATCTAGAGATAACTTATTAAGAATAAGCTATTATATAATAGGAATAGTCTAGTTATTTTAATTTTATAATCTTTACTTTTTAAGTATTAAAAACTAAATATTAAAGAGTAGTTTATCTAAGGTATTGTATCTAAAAGTATTATATATAAGTATTATTAGATTTTAATTCTAGGAGAGCTATTTTAAAGTATAGTTAAGAAAATAGAATATTTAGAGATTCTAAGATAATACTAGAAATAATTAATTAGATTGTAAAATAGTTTAAAATAGGTTTATATTTTAGAAACATAAGGTTATTTTTTCCAATTCATTATTTTACAATAATAAAGTATTTGATTAGGTTAAATTTAAAAGTATA
>RYZW01000989.1:0-14303 GCA_004367215.1 Colletotrichum trifolii | reverse complement strand
GAAGGTAGGAGGGCTGAAATTATACTTCAAGGGGTAATATGTTTACTAATAGTTATAGTAGAGAACGAGCTATTAGCCTTTCCTATTTATATTTTAGAAAAAGCTTTTTTAATACTTTATTACTCTTATTAAACTTTTATCTCTATAATAAGAAAAATAATACTATTTTTAGGTTATTTAGGTATTTCTTATTTACTAGGAAGTATTTTAAATATAAAATTTCTAATATTCCTAATATTTTGAAATTCCTCTTTTTATTATAATTTTAAGTAGTTTAACTAATTTATTATCTTAATCTAAATAATGAAAATACTAAACTAGTAATTTTAAAGAAGTTTTATAAAACTATTAGCTATAAAATCCCCTAAAAATATAACTAATCTTCAAAAACTTTTACTAAGCTTCTTAGTATAACTAGTAATTATAAATATCTATATACTTTAACTTTATATATAGTTAAACTATTTTAGCTATTATAAAATATATTATTTACTAGTTATTTTATTAGATTTAGATAGCTAAGTAAAGTTTATATATCTTACTTTTACTAAATATATCTATTATAAAATCTATTTAAAATATAGTAATAAAATAACTAGTAAAGATAACTTCTTAAATAGCTTAAAACAGCACTAAAAACTCTATTTTAGTTATTAAAATAGTAATAGTATTTTCTTTATTAGCTTACTATACTATTAAACTTCTAAAGAGATATATACTATATATTTAAAAGCTGTTTTAATTATTACTATTATCTATAATAATAATAAAACTATTAAATAGATTACTAGCTTTATAGCTAAACTTAATGTAAAAGTTCTTCGTCTTATTAAATTATCATATGATTTATTTAGCTTCAATATAGTAATTATCTGAAGAGTTTCAATTAAAATATAATAATTAGCTTACTATATAGATAATATCTAGTCTTATTATAATTATAATATAATTAATAAAACTAATATTTTATTAGTAATACTTAATCTCTATATAGGAAACTTAATTATACTATAAGAAAAGTTTATCAGGTTTCAGGAAAGTTTCGAATTACTTAATATATTATACATACTTTATAAAGTACTTAAAAAACCTTTCGATATATACTACTTATAAGAACTATAGCTACTATACTATTTAATCTCGAATAATTTTAATACTAAGAAACTACTATAAATCTTTATTTCTCTTAAAATAATATTTCTTTTAGAAGTCTACTAATAATATAAATACTTTAGATATATCTTTTAAGGGGAAAGAGAATATATAATTATTAATATAAAAGAAGAAGATAATATACCCCTTAAACTGATATTAAGGTTTTCTTATAGTAAGTTTAAAACTAAAATACTTAAAACTTATTTCTAAGTAATATTAATAGAAAAGAGGAAATCTCTAAAAACTATATAATATTTTATTTAAATGATAGATCTTACCTAATATTTAATAATCTAATAGTATCTCTATATAAATAACTTTATTAAATACTATATATATAAAAGTATTAACTATATTATACTAGAATAGTTTAAAATTAAAATAGTTAGTAGTTATTATTTAGTTACTTTTACTCTATACTTAGAATAGTATCTAAGCTCTTTACCTTATATATAGATTTATCTATAAATTTTACCTAGTAATAGTATTTATACTAATACTAGCTTATAACTAGTTAAAATAGTAATGAAATTACCTATTATTATAGATAATTATACCCCTAGTTCCGATATTCAACCCTAAGGTAGTAGAAGACCTCATAGTAATAGTTAGGGAGAGTTTTATTAAAACTAAGGCTTAATATACGAGGCTAAGAATAACTACTAAGGTCGTAGGGTTAAGAACTTTTTTGAACCTCTTAAAATAGAATATAATAGAGTACTAAGAACTAGGTATTCTATAATCTATTACTTCTTTATAACTATACCTTTATAATAATACTAAAACTTCCTCGAAATCTATATAGCTACCTATGAAAGAATAATTATAAGATAAATACAGAAATATCTAGCTATAACTATTTTAACTAAAACTATTAGTATATTAGACTAAACTTTAATAAAATTATTCTAAATACTATAATTAATAAATTGTTTATAGATATTCAAAAGAAAATCGTCTAGTTATCTTATAAGTTACTATACTAAGCTAATAATATCAGAGATTAGGTATTGATTAGATAATACTTTAATATTAATAGCCTACTATAATACTAGTTACTAGATATTTTAGAGTATTATAATATTATAATTATAGGGGTTTTAAAAGTTATCTAGTTATACTAGAAGTATTTATATTTATACAAGTATTATTTATAAATTAGTTATACTTAATTAATATATTAAGATCATTTACTAATAAAAGTAGGCTAAGTTTTATTATACTTATATAGAGATTATAAGTTAGCTTGTATTAGTAGTAGAGAACTTTTATGTTAGTAGTATTAAGTCTCGTCTTAGGGGTAGTGAAATAGGTTATAGTTAAAAGGGTTTAGCTGACTAAAACTAACTAATTGTTAGAGTTATAGCTAAGCTTATTACTCTATTTAGAGTTATAGCTAAAATCTATATTAACTCTATATTCTATCTCTCTGTATAAAAGGTATTAAAGAGTTTGAGTAGTTTCTAGTACTCTTATAACCCTATACTTTCTATTTATTCTAGAAAACTAGTTTATAGAGTTTAGGTTTTATAATTTATATTAATTATACTCTAAATCAGTTAAATTCTAATATTAGAATATTTAATATTTAAGGTTTAGTGGCTTGTGTATCCCGGAGCTTTGAATATTCCATATAATATAAGGTTAACTTTTCTAAAGATAAACTCTATTTTAGTTATATAAATAGTAAAATTCCCTACTTCTATAGAATCCGAACTTCCTATTATTATCACTATTTCTACTAATACTAGTATTATTTTTAGATATTACTTTAAACTTTTTGTTCTTCTATAGTTAATAGTTATACTATTCTCTAAGACTTTTACTAGTATTTTAGTATTAGTTTAATAGGTTATGAATTTAATTTTTATTTACTTTTATTTAACTAATTTTTAGTATTTAACCTGAAACTTATTTTTCTTTTGAAATTTCTTTTGAAAGTTCTTTAACTTTTTTTAAGAATTTCTCTTTTTTTTAAATAAAGTTTTCGAAATTTTTGAACTTTTCAAAACTTTCTCTTTCTCTCTATAATTATTATATAACTAATTAGACTAAAAAGTTATAAGGAGATTATATTAGTTAGGATAGTAGGTTTATTACTAGGCTAGTAAAAGAGATAGTTAAGTAGTAGAGGTTGAAAATCTTATTTATATCTAGAGGTTTATTTAAGACTTTTATAAATTAGTTTTATAGGTTATCTCTTAGAGATTTTATAAACTAGGAATTTATAAGTTATTTTTTAGAGATTTTATAAATTAGGAACTATTATAGTTATTTAAGATTCTAAAAAGATATTTTTTATAAGATTTAAATACTAGTTTTATAGTATAGATTTTATGATTTAATTATTAAGCTATTACTTTTATTGATTTATTAGTTAATAATTTATTTACTAGAGTTGGTTTCTAAGTATTTTAATTCTGTTTATAGAATCTAGATTAATTCTTTCCTAAATAATTATTTTATTTATTAAAGTTATTTTTAGATAAGATAGGTAATTCTAAGGTAATCTTTATCCCTAAGTTAAAAGGGATTTAGAATTATAGTATTTAGGCTATTTATATAAGAGCTTTACTTATTAGTAAAGATATTTATTTTAATTTAAATAAACCTGTTTTAGTTGATAATACTAATAAATACAAAAAGGCTTTAAGTTATATTGTTCTGAATTGTAAAGATAGTTTTTCAAAGGTTATTAAGAGTGATATAGATATTTATATAGTATTTAATTATTTAAAAAAACTTTATAAATTAACTAGTTTTATAAATAAGTTTCTTATTTATAAAGAACTTTTTAATATAAGTTTTAATAATTTCGAATTTATAGAAGAGTTTTTAAATAAGATTAAAGAATTCATTGATAATTTATTTTTTAATAAAGTTAAATTACTAGATTAAGTATTTATAGTTTATGTCTTAAATAGTTTAGATAAAAGTTATAAAGGTTTTATTATTTTAGTAATTTAGAATCTTAGAATTAATAAGGAGTTTTATAAGTTAGATTTTCTATTTTCTAATTTCTTAGATAAGTTTAGAAAAAAGATTAATATTTTTTTTGTTGATTTCACTTTAAAGAAAAGATTCTAAAATTTAACTAAGATTTCTAAATTTTAATTAAAAGCTAAGAAAGTTCAGAAGAAATAGAAAGGTTTTTTTTATAGTTATTATAGGAAGATTAGTTATACTAAGGAAAACTATTTTAGTTATTATAGGAAGACTAATTATTCTAAGGAAAATTACTTTAAGCTTTATCCTAAAAAATCTCCTAATAAAGTAAACTCTAAAAAGGATTCTTTTTCTATAAAAAAGAGAAAAAGGATAAGAATTCTTCAGAAAGGGTTAATATTATTTTTTTAGATTTTCCTATTATTAAAAAGATCTCTAAAGATCTAATATAATTTAATTCTTCTATTAAAGAAAAAGAAAAAGATAAAAAAGATAGTATTAAGTTTAAGAATATAATTATAACTTAACTTCTTCTAAATAAAAGTCTTTATACTAATATTACTTTAAATCCTTTGATTTCTAAAAAGATTTAAGAAACTAGGAGTTTTAATAATAAGATTAAAATAGTTTCTTTTTATATTAATACTAGAATTACTATTTATATAGTTCAAAATCATACTCTTTTACTTAATAAAATAAGAGTTTCAAAACCTATTAAATAGGGAAATACTAAAGAGATTATCTTAACTCTAAAAGGTAACTTGAAAATTACTCTTAATAAAGTTGAATATCTTTNTATTACATATTACAATTAAGTATTAATTTACTTAGTTAATCTAAACTTAATTCTTTCAGAATTTCATCTATCTTGTTTAATAATAAACTTCTACTTTTTAATATTAAAAGAAATAAGTTATTACTTATTAGAACTAAAGTTAATAACTTATATAAATTCTATATTCCTATTTATAGTAGTAAAGACTTAGTTCTTATAATTATTGATAAAAGTATTATTAACTTAAAACTCTAGTATAATTATATAGGATATACTAGTAATATTATTAAGTTAATTAAGAATACTATTAATAATATTAATTATTGATATACTAAAAGTAATAAACTACTTACTTGTAAAGCCTACTTTAAAAGTAAGTTTACTAATAAAGTAAATAAAAATTTAAATACTTTTAAGAAGTTTAAATATCTTAATTATATTAGCTTAGATTCATATAAACCTATTATTCTAAAAACTTATAATTACTATAAATACTTTATTTTATTTATAGATAAATATAGTTAATGTATCTGGGGAAAGTTATTAAAGACTAAGAATTTTTAAAAACTTACTTTAGCTTTTAAACGGTTTATTAATATAACTAATAATAATAATAATAATAAGAGAATTAAAAAGGTTAATACTACTAGTAGCTTTAAATTCTCGAATAATAGAATAAAGATTATTTATTTAAATAATAGTATTATTTATAATATAAGATTACTATATATTTATAAACTAAATAGGTTAATTAAGAAAGCTATTAGAACTATTATGTGAGAATACGTATAGTACTAAGGCTGCTATGTAACTCTACTAGCTACTATTTAACTCTAGTAGCTTATATAAGATATTTACTGTTCTATTTAAGCGTGTTTAGACGCTTTATTCTAGTTAGAAGAAGATATACTTTTTAATAACCTATTTTTAGACTATATATTATATTATTTGTTTATTATAGTTATAAGCCTAGTTATATTTAATTATCTCTGAATTATTTATAATTAATAAATATAAAAGAAATCCTTTTTAATCTATCTTATTAGTTCTTTAACTTATTACTTAAAAATAGTATACTTAACTACTAGTAGCCTCGATATAATAGTTAAGCTATTTAATAGCTCTAATTTCAACTATTAGTATATTATATTTCACTTCTATATAACTAGCTGAGATATATAGTAATATATTAATCTAGATACTAAACTTATCTTTAATATCTTGAAAATACTTAAACTACTCAAATTTAATAAATAACTTATATAAGAGAATATTACTTAAGAGAAGAATAAAAATATTATCCCCTATATACTTATTACTCTAGGGGTTTTCGACTACTATTTAGTAGATCTTAAATTTTAAGTTGTTTAAGAATCTAACTATAAGGAAACTAAGAAATATTATAATATAATTCAGATATAAGTTAATATTATTATTAATAATAGTTTTCTAATATTTACCTAAATAGAATTTCTTAATAAAAATAATATATCTTTTTAAGTTTTCCTGAAAGTTCTAAAATATTAATATACCTAAAATAATTTAGTTATATAGTAATAAGTTAGAATTAAATATAAGAAAATCCTTGAAAAAGCTAATTCGAATATTTCTAGTCTAGTATAATATAATAAGTAGTATACTATTTACTTCTAAGTAGTTATATATAATATCTTAGAGATCTAGGGAATTCTTATTATTAAGGAGTAATTTTAAGTATTTACTTAATATATTTCGCTTAGGTAAGCTATAATTTAGTATTAGGATATTATCTTGAGAGAAACTCTGAATTTTGAAGTTAAAACTTTAGTTATATATAGAGAGATTTTTATTGTTTTATCTTATACTAAAAAGAATTTATTAAAAAACTATAACAAAATACTAGCTATCTTAGTTATTTTTACGGGAAAATTAGATATAATTTAAGTTAAACTAAAGTACTTATATGATTATAAGAGCTATTTATATTTTCTAGAAAACTATAGATATGTTAAGTATATTATTACTAGCTTATATACTAGATTCCTTAATATTTAGATATTTATTGCTACTTGAAATAGTATTATAGATAGGGTAAATAACTCTAAGCTTTATACTCTATAATAGAAGCTAGCTAAAAAAGGTTAGTTAAATACTAAAAAGTATACTAGTAAGGCTAAGGAATTTTTTTTAGATACTATAAAAGCTAAATTAGTTCCCTTAACTAGTAAATCTAGTAGTAACTACCCCTTTAACCTGATATATATTAATATTAATCCCATTTTCCTTAAAAAGTTATCTAAAGTTCCCCTAGGGGTTTTCTTAACTATTCGAGGACTTTATATATTTTTGAGGAATATAGTTTTTAATAGCTATAGGGTAGTCTATATTATTAATTTAATAGACTTTTTTAAGAAAAGATCTTTTAAGTTTAGTAAAAGAATAGATTTAATTTAATATAGTTTAGCTAATTTTCCTATAATTAGATAAAATAAGAGAATTATTAAGAATATCCTTAATAGTTTAAAGGGGAAGAATATACTTGATTTGATATTAGATAATATTATTTATATTAAAAATTTCTATATTAATATTATCTTGGAAGTTCTACTTCTTGATAAGATTAAGATCTAATATATAGGACTAGATTATATTCTTAGGTTTAGTTTAATTAAGTATTTTATTATTATAAGATAGTTACTTAGAAAGTATAATTTTGTTTTCCTCGAATATAAACTTATTTTAAACTATTTTAAAGTTTATTTAAATACCTCTAGTATTATCTTAGAATTACTAAGTATTCTATTTTCTTAACTATATCCTAAAATAGCTCTCCTAAAGCTAAGGTTTAATAATACCTATATATAATACTTTTAAGTAGGATACCTAGGATAAATTACTCTTAAGTATTTAGTCTTTAATACTTAAGGGGTGAAGATTATAGGATTAAGGTAATTAGACTACTCCTATTATATAATAGCTTATTCTTAATAGGTTATTTCTAGATAAATTTTAGAGTTATATTTAGTTTACCTATTTTATTATATTACCTAGGATCTATTTAATTTCCCTAGGATATATATAAGTAACTCCTAAACTCTTATTATTAAAAATAAGTTTTTAAGAGTTTTTTTTTATTCATATTATTTAATAAAATTTATAATTTAGTCTTTTAAGTATTATTAATATTTAAAAGATAAGTAAAAGAATAGAAAAACCTTTTAATTTATAAGATTTAATAAGATATTAAAAGAGTAGTAATAGTAATTAATAGAGAAACTAGTTACTAGAGATAAGTAATAGAATAAAAAATCGATCTCAAGCTATCTCCCTCTTATACTAAAAAACTAATTAAAATAAGTAAGTATACTAGAAAAGAACTAATTATTTGAAGTATAAAAATACGAGAGGTTATAAGATTACTATTTAAACTATAAGTAGAATCGATTTAAATAATAGCTATACTATATAATATATCTCTAAATATTTAAAATAACTAGAAATTACTATATAAAATTAAAGAAACCTAGTATAAGTAGTATTTTCGTTAGTAAATACTAGAGTATACTCTAAGCTTTTATCGAGACTTGTAACTTTACTAGGGATAGATTTATACTTATAATTATTAAGTATACTTACTTAAGAAATACTATAAATAAAGTATTTTGAAAAGGTTATTTAAGGTTAAATTAAGGGGATATATTAGATACCTAATAAGCTATATTCTAAATACCTATAATTTATATAAAATCTAGATCCCTACTTTTTAGAGGGTTATTATTACCTAAAATATTAAATTTAATAAGATAAGATTTTATTTAAGGTAGGATTTATATAAAGTATTTATAAAAGAGGTTATAAAATTACTAGTTAAGTTAATTATTAAAAAGGAGGAGGATCTTATTCTTAAAATACTTAGAGATTTTAGAATAGTAAGAATACCTAGTAGGGGAACCTCTCTTCTACTAGCTATCCTATTAGTATTAGAAATAGCCTAAAATATTAAGCTAAGCTTAGAATTAGTTTCTAAGACTAGTAAGAGAGGTTTAATAATACCTAAACTAATACCTAAACTAATAAAACTAGTCTAGGTTTCTAATTAAGAATAACTAGATATAATATCCCTAGGGGAAAATTAGAGTTTAGGAAATATACTAATAACTAGAGAACTAGATAGTATACTTAAAATAAGGGATCTAGCTAACTAAAAAAGGATACTTATTTTAACTAAAAATAGAAATAACTATTTTAAGACCCTAGTTTAGCTAATTTAAGGTAGACTAAAATATAACTCTAAACCTCAACTACTTAAGTTAAAATCTTTAACTATTTAGGAACTAAACTAATAATATAAAAATAAGTAATAGTATTAGTTAGAGCTAGAGATTACTATTAGTAACTATATAATACTTTTAAAAGAATATAATAGTAATATTTTATATTTTATAAAATATAAATAGGATAGTTTTACTAGTATTTATTTACCTGATTAGTAATAGGGGCTAGATAAAGCTAGTCTTAACCTCTTAATAATTTTCTTTATTATTTAAAATATAGTATTAAAGAAGAAAAATCCTTCTACTAAGATTCGAATATATTTTAATTAACTAGTAATATTTCTAAAGATTTAGAAAGATATTACTAATTTACTAGAACTATTATAAATATTTTTTATTAAAATAGTAAAAGCTGAAATTATAAAATTAAAAGAGAAGGGTATTTAGTAAAAAATAGATTACTAGGATACTAGAAATAAACCTCTTCTTCTTAAGTAAGTTTTTACTTATAAAATAGATATAGATAGTTTTCTAGAATAGTATAAGGTAAGGATTTATATATATAGGGATATATAGCTAGTTAATCTATTATAGATTATATATACGGCAACTCTAGCTACTTAAATATTTCGGGTAGCTATAGTAATTATAGTATAATTTAACCTAAAAGTCTACTAGTTTAATATTATTAATACGTTTCTTAATATTATAAGGGATCCTAATAGACTTCTAATAATTATTAAGCTACTAGATAGGTTTAAGGTTACGGGGTATTATACTAAACTTAAATATATCTTTTATAGATTTTAAGATATACCTATTCTTTAGTATAAGACCTTTTGTATTACCTTTAGGTCATTAGGACTTAAGCTATACCTAGAAGAGCTTTATTTATTTAAAAGAAAAAGTTTAACTATTTTTCTTTTATTCTATATAAATAATATTCTTCTTATATATTATAAGTTAGCTGAAAAAGAAGCTTTTAAAATTATTAAAAGTATTAAGAGTACCTATAAACTTAAAGAGTAGAGTTTTGTTGAATATTTCTTAGGGGTTTAAGTAGTTTAGGATTATAAGTATTATAAGATTTACTTAGTTCATAATATATATATTACTAAGATTACTAAGCGTTTTAATCTCAACTATAGCTTAATTCTAATAATACTACTTCTAGTAGTAAGTTTTATAGTAAATCCTAGTAAAGCTATACTAAAAGAAATTCACGAGTACTAGATAAAGGTTAGTTCGATTCTTTATACTTCTATTATAGTATAGCTAGATATCTTATTTATATATTTTCTATTTTTAAGATATTTTATAAATCCTTCTTAAGTATATATAGATACTATAAATTATATAATTTATTACTTCTATAGGATAAGATTCCTAGTATTATAATTTAGAAGCTTAGGGGGTATTAATAAGATATTTTAAACCTTTTTAATTACTAGAGATGTTTTATTTATAGACTATAAAGAGATTTAAAGATTAAATTATAGCTATATTATCTCTCTATTTAGAAGACTAATCTAATAGAAAGCTACTTAATAGAGTACTATAACTATATTAATAACTAAAATAAAATTTCTTAGCCTAGAATATACCTTAAAAGAAACTATAGTATTAAAAAAACTATTTTAAAATATTAAGTTTAACCTAGGAGATATTTAGAGAATCTATTATAATAACTACTAGATAATTAGACTAGTAATCTTAGATAGTAAATACTTATTTACTAAACTTTAATATATAGATATTTAATAGCTATAGCTTTACTAGGAATACTTAAAAAGTAGTTTTGAAGTAGTCTATATACTTATAGATATAATACTAGTAGATAGACTTATAAAGAATCTAACTTAAGTAAAATTTAAATAATTTAGAGTATTTCTTAATTTTATAGATCTATAAGTAATATTTTCGGGATTAGCTGAAATAATAGAAGAAGTTGCCTAAGGCTATTTCTTTATTTACTTAAATAATATAAATAAGTAACTTAAATTAATCCTTATTTTTAATAGAAAGTTTTCGTAGTATTAATATAGAGAGTAAGAGTATATTAGAACTCTTCTAATTACTTAGGGGGAATAAAATTCTCAAGATAAACTTTTATCTAGCTTAGTACTAAGAACTTAAACTCTAAGCTTTAAATAGGTAAGTAAGATATAGTAATAGGTATATAGAAATTAATACTAAATCCTATAAGGGGAGGGGGAGCTTAAGTTTAAACTAAAGGCAACTATCTAAAACCAGATATATAACTATATCTATAATTTCTAATTATTCTAAGAACTAGCTAAAAAGCTCTAAATATACTATAAACTAGCTAAGGTATAAAAAGTCTACTAACTAGGGAGCCTATCTTTATTACCGAAAAACCAGGGATATAACTACTTAAAACTAGCTAGGGTATTAGTATAAACTAGAGAACTTAAACTAGCTAGGGGGGTAGTATAAACTAGGGAGCTTAAACTAGTTAAAATATTTAAACTAGAGAAGATTATTTAGTAATAGGTATTCTAGTAGTAGATTCTAGCCTATTTCTATTCTTAATAAAATTAGTTTTAAAGTTTTTCTATTATATTAATTATAACTCAAGGTAAGTAAACTTCTTCGTAATATTAATTTTCTTACTTTTTAACTAAAAATAGTTAGACTTAAATAAAAAATCTTAGGTCAAAATACTTACTTTATTAGTTTTAGGGATTTTAAAGGCTTCTAGATAACTCTTAAAAGCCTTATAAGTATAATTCAAAACTAAAATATAAGTATTTCTCAAACTATTCTTATATTAATAATATTAGTTAGAAATTAAATCTCGCTTACTAATACTAATAGTATAAAAATAAAAACTATACGAAAGAATAAAACTAGAGTAATATTTAATACAGGGGATAGTTCATACTAGTTATGAATTTCTAAGAACTTTTATTTAGAATAAGTATTCTTCATAATCCTCTACTAATTTACTTTTCTTAGAAAAAGTAGATTTCATAGGAATTCTCTTTAAAGTAGTAGCTTTAAAGCTAAACTTAGTAAGTTATTATTTAGTAGTATCTAGTTAATATTAGAGATTATTAATCTTTAATAAAGCTTTTTAGTTTCTAATCTAAGAGGATTTACGTATTATATTAGTAGTTATTTTTATATATTTCTTAGGTAGCTTAGCTACTTCCTCGGTATCTTCATTATTATTTTCTATTTTATTATTATTACTAATAAGCTTAGGCGCCTCTTGTTTTTCTTAGGGGTTTCTAGCTAAGTTATTTTCCTTATTATTAATAAGAGGCTTCGGAATAAGTATCTTTCTCGGGTAACCTCGAGGTTACTTTAACTTACTAGTAATATCAGGATTCTTAATTAGAATAGCTTCCCCTTTTAAAGTATTACTTAGCTTAGGTATTTTAAGGAGTTTGGGGGATAGTAATAGATATTCTACTAAATTAGGAAACTTTTTAAAATATAAATAAATAAATAATCTTAGGTAAAGTAATTCGCTTTTATACTAATCCGGGAAACTTAAATTACTAATAGAGTAGATTTCCTCGATAAAATTAAGCTAGGTTTGAATTTTTGAAATAGAGTATTCTTAGATAAAATTACTAAGAATAATAAATATATTAATAAAGAGAGAAGAATAAGGGAAAAAGTAGAAATCGAATTTCTTAAATAAGAAGAAATTACTTAAGAATTACTAAATAAAATGGATCTCCTAAAAAGAATATAGAAAACTATTTTAAGTTTATAACTTATTATTTTTATTAAGTAAATAAAAGTAAAAAATACTTAAAGTAATTTTGAATAGTAATTCTTAGTTATTTTTTAGATTAGGATTAAGAAAAAATTACTCTAACTTAGAAATATAACTAGTAAATACTAGTACTAGATAATTAATAAAAGAAAATATTAAGTATTTTAAAAAGTTACTAGTGATATTATATTAGTTTTTAGGTTTAATAATATCTCCCTTAATAGATTTAAGGGGTTTTTCCTATAGTTAGAATATTAGTAATAACTAATATATATTATTACACCTAAAACTAATATATAGAATTTATATTACTAGAAATATATTACTTATAAATAGGAAAGTAATTATTAAAAATATTAGTATAGAAGAGAAGAAAGAAATCTAGTAAGTTAAAATTAATAAATGATTTATTTATAATGTATATAAAGATCGGATTACTAGTAATTTTAAAAAGAACTAATTAATTACTTTTGCTAATACTTAATAAAGATAGTTAAATACGTGACGGATTATAATGATTTTATTAATCTTTTTTATTCAAATACTAGAAGATCTATTTTGGGAACTATTTACCCTATTTTATTTATTTAGTATATTAGTTGAATGATATAAAGGTATCTCTAGCGGCTCTACTACTAGGGAGGTATATAAGAATACATACAGTACTAAAGCTACTATACGACTTTGCTAGCTACTATTCGACTTTAGTAGCTTATATAAGATATTTACTATTCTATTTAAACGTGTTCGGATACTTTATTCTAGTTAGAAGAAGATATACCTTTCAACAACCTACTTTCAGACCATATACTATATTATTTGTTTATTATATATTATTAATAAAGTTAGAGCTTTTTTCTATAACTCTAGTCTTCTACTTTATCTTTAAAGTTTAGCTATTCAAGTTTCTATATATTTATATAATAGAATACTATATTCCTCTATTTACTTTAAGATTCCTTATAAGTTAAAAAATAAGAGAAAACTTTTTATTTCTAATATAAAAATCTAGGGAAGTTTCTATTATTATAAGATTAAATATAAGTATTCTAAGAAGTTAGATTTTAAGTTAAAAAAGGTATTATAGTTACCTATAGCTTTAATATTTATTTAGTTTAGGATTTTTAATCTTAAAATATTATATAATCTAGAAATATTATAGTTTTAGAGAACTAGTTTAATTCTTAACTTAAAAAAGATTTAACTATTTTTAATAATACTATTCTTTTAGCTTTAACTAAGTTTAGTTAACTTAGTATAAAGAATAAGCCTAACTGACCCAATTTTAAATCTTTTCTAAATCTAGTTAAAGTTAAGTCTAATAGAATCCCTATTACAAATACTAATTTACCTCTTCTTCCTAATAAAGTTATAAATAGTAATAATTTAGTTTTTTATCCTATTGAGGAACTAAGTAGTTATT
>RYZW01000988.1:5714-20946 GCA_004367215.1 Colletotrichum trifolii | reverse complement strand
AAGTAGCTATAGTAGTTTGAAGTCTCGTATCTATATAATATCTGCCACTAAACCTTATAAAATATTTAAAACTATGAAATTTATATTAATAACCCCTCTAGAGTTACCTATTATACTCTTCTATAATCTCGTTTATATAAATAAAACTATAAAGGGGTAAGGAGTTTGAGTATTACTAGGAAATGTTAAAACTAAAAGATAAATAAAATACTATANTTACCTATTATACTCTTCTATAATCTCGTTTATATAAATAAAACTATAAAGGGGTAAGGAGTTTGAGTATTACTAGGAAATGTTAAAACTAAAAGATAAATAAAATACTATATTATAATAGAGAAATCTTTATTTAAAGCTACTTTTGTAACTAGTACTTTTTAGGTATTTTAAAATACTCTAAAATACTCCTACTTATAACTATAAAGTTATATAAATGATTAACTAGAAAAAGTCCTAGAAACTTAACTTTCTTAAAAACTCTAAGATATAAATATTAAGAATTTTACTAATAAACTTCAGCTATAAAGTAAATTAGATATTAGAAAATACTTAAAATATAGGGAAATAGAAGCTTTTACTCTAGGAATCCTATAATAAAAGCTATTATTATTATTAATATTTTACTTAGTAATACTTATTTATCTATATATGAAAATAATAGTAGTAGTTAAAAAAACTTATCTTAAGAATTATATTAAATTTCGTTTCTAGAGTAAAGTTAGCAGAGTTCTTATAAAAGACTCAAAGATTCTAAAGTACTACTAAGTTTATACCTATAAGCTTAATAAATATAAGTATTTCTTAAAAATCAAAACTGACTTTATTATTCGTAGAATTTAATAGCTATTAGATAACCATAAGACCTATATAGTAATTCTAATAAATATATTATTTCAAACCCTTATAATAATTATTAACTAGTTTAATCTTAAACTACTCTAATATAATATAATTAATATATTTATACGCGTAGTACTTAACAAGGTTATTTATATAGAAATACTACCAGCTTATCAAATATAAAACAAAATCTACTATTTAAATAAAATACTATATAATTTCCATAAATCTCCCCTTTTCTAATACTACTACTTGAAATAAACCTCAAATACCTCAGTTTTAAACTTACTATAAGAAAACTTTATTACTAGCTTAAAAAGCATATTATCTTCTTCTTTTATATTAATAATTATATACTTTCTTTCCCCTTAAAAAATACATCTAAAATACTTATATTATTAATAAACCTCTAAAGGAAATACTATTTCAAAAGAAGTAAAAACCTATAGTAGTTTCTTAGTATTAAAGTTATTCAAAATCAAATAATATAATAGCTATAGCTCTCATAAGTAATATATATTCAAAAGCTCCTTAAATACCTTACAAATATATATAATATATTAAGTAATTAAAAACCCCTCTAAAACCTAATAAACCCTTCCTATAGTATAATTAAACCTCTTATATAGAAATTAAGTACTACTAATAAAATATTAATTTTATTAATTATACTACTATTATAACAAGACTAGATATTACTTATAAAATAAACTAACTATTATATTTTAACTAAAGCCTTTTAGATAACTACTATATTAAAGCTAAATAAATAATATAATACTTTAGTAAGATAAAGAACTTCTATTTTAAGTTTAACTATAAAACTAGTAATCCGTTTAATAGTTTTATTATTACTATAAATACTAATTTCATAGATAATAGTAATAATTAAAAAAGCTTTTAAATATATGTTATATATTTCTTTAGAAACTTAATAGTATAATAAACTAATAAATAAAATACTATTATTACTTTAATAACTAAAATAGAACTTTTAATATTATCTTAAACTACTCGAGAAACTATTTTCGCTAGCTATTTTATTACTATATTTTAAGTAAACCTTATAATAAATATATTTAGTAGAAGTAAAATACATAAACCTCGCCTAGCTATCTAAATCTGGTATAATAACTAGTAATTAATATATTTTATAATAGACAAAATAGTTTAACTATATATAAAGTTAAAATATATAAATATCTATAACTTCTAGTTATATTAAGAAACCTAGCAAAAATACTTTAAGATTAAATATATACTTTTAGGGGACTTTATAGCTAATAGTTTTACGACGCTTCTCTAAAATTACTAGTTTAGTATTTTTATTATTTAGATTAATATAATAGACTAGTTAAACCGCCTAAAATTATAGTAAGAAGAGGAATTTCGAGATATTAGGAGTACTAGAAACCCTATACTTAAAACGCCCCCTAGTAAATAAGAAGTATTTAAATAACCTAAAAATAGTACTACTCTTTTTACTATAGGTGTAGAGGTTTAATAAAAGTAACAGGGTATTACAAAACTTCTTACAAGATATAAATAAAACGTTTAATAGTATTATTCAAAAAACTAGCCTATAAATAAAGCTCTCGAGGCTAGAGGGGTATATTAGGAATAATATATTTAAGCGGTAGAGTTTTTACTAGAAGAAACCTTAGTTATAGTACTGTTTCTACTAGGCCTCGTTTTACTTAAACTACTCGAAATAGAGCTTCGCGTAACACGTTTAGCTATATTTAGTTATACATAATATATACTAGATTTTACCTCCTAATTATATATAACATTTTCACGCCTTTCGCGAGAACCTCTCTTTAACTCCTTAGTTCTAAATAAATAGTATTTATATTTCCTATAGCTGAATTATAGCCTAAACCTAGCTTTTTATATATTGAGAATTTAGATTTATTCCTTATATAAATAATACTAAGTTAAGTATAACTCCCTACTAGTTAAGAAGAAATACTAATTAGTAAAATACTACTTTTAAATATAAGAAATATCAGGTTAAGTATAGCTCCTTATTAAATAGAAAAACTAGGGTAAAGTATTATTCCCTACTAACTATGGTGCCCGAGATATTATTAGTAGAGTATAGTTCTTAATAAAAGCTTATAACTAAGTACTGAGGTTAATTATTACTATAAAATAGAAAGAACTAATATTTGTTGAGAAATCTTTATAACTAGTACTACTATAGAAAAGTTACTATAATAATACCTAAGTATAGCTATTACTTTACGTTATAAGAAAATTATAGTACTAATAACTAGGTTAGTAGAGAAAGAGTTAGAACTTTTTCCTAATACTACTACTACTCCCCTAGAATCTATATATACAATTTTTACTTTTTAAAAGAAACTTTTCCTTTTCCCTAATAAATTCTTAAATAAAAGAAAAAAGTATAATATATAGGCTTACTAGATAAGAGGAAAACTAAAGATTAATTAGGACTTTTTTGAGATAGATAAATAGAAATAATACTTAGTTTACTCCTATTTAAACCCTAAAATCTAATAAATAATAGAGATTTTCTTTATAATTAGAAAACTAGGGGAAAACTAGGATTTTTAAGATTTTATAGTTTATTTAGATTATACTTACCTAGATCTTAATATCTAGTCCTAAGTTATTACTTAGTTCTAATCTTTTTACTAGAAAGATACTAAGAGGTTTACTATTTTACTTTTATAATTCAAGAAAGTCCTCGTAAAAATTAGAAATTATAGTTAGCTTAATATAGTCTAGATTTCTTTATTAGAGATTATACTAATCTCTTATTTAAAAGAGTTTTTTATTATAATTAAACTTCCTATTATTTATAACTAGTAGCTTTTAGAAATATAAGATATTATTTAGAAAATAGAATATATAAAAATATTACTAACTTAGTAAGCTTTAATTACTTATCCCCCGTATTAAGGGATTAGGATAGAGATATAATGATAATTAGAGCTATATATAAATAGTATTACTACTATAAGTCTTCTAGTTCTATAAGTTTTACTAAAGAAGTTCTTCTATTATAGAAGGATATATATAAATATTATAATTATTATAAAAGAAGCTATATTACTAGGAACTATACTAATACTAATATAATAAAAAAGAAGAAGAAGGGATTAAAGGTTACTAAAGTAAAACCTTAGAAGCTAAAGGACTTATAGGATAATACTAGTTCCCCCCTAATAAAGAAGATAATATAGGAAAAAAGTAATTCTAATATAAAATTAAGTATCAGAGCTTATAAAAGCGGAATCTTAGGAATAGAGGAAATAGTAAAAATAGGAGGGTAATAGGTAGTTAGCTACTATCTAAATAAGAGTTAATAGAAGTTATATTATTAGTATTCTAGTAAATACTAATTATAATACTTATACTATTATTAATATATTTATTTATAATTATAATTATATTTATTATTTATTAATATAATAAAGAAGAAGATAAACAGTTATATTAAGGATAGACTATTATTTAGTAGTATTTTAGGAATTACTAAGTTATCTTTAGAACTAAGAAGTTATATATAAAAGATCTATACTTGTATTATTAAAAAACTATTACTAAAATTATATTTTAAGTAACTTTAAATAGAGGATAACTATATTATATATAATGCTAAGATTTAGTAGATAAAATATAATAAAAGAAAAGGTATAGTATACTTAGAATACTAAGAAGAATATGTTAGGATTCGGGAGATTTAGTTAATATACTTTTTAAATATAAATTCCTTTTTAATTATATATTAGAAGATTACTAAGACGCGAAAGCTAGTGCTAGGAATTTATTAGGTAATATTCATTAGCTTTAAAGATATTAAAAAAACTCTAATATTTAAAGTTTTAGTTAATCTAAGGAAATATATCTTAATAAGTATACTTAGAGAATTCCTAGACCTATTTAATTTAGAGAAAACCTACTACGTATTTACTAGTAAAAGGTTATTAGATTATATGATTTTATTAATATTTAATAAAAGTAAGAATAATCCTCTTTTCCCCTAAAACTTTTTTTATAATATATTATAATAGGAGCTACTAGTACTTAAGAAAATACTAGAAAATTTCTTTGATAAAAAATTTATTAAAACTAGTAGATTAATTACTAGGATACTCATTTTCTTTATTAGGAAACCTAGTAGAAGTATTAAATTCTATATAGATTATAAGGTTTTAGGAAAAATTATAAAGAAAGATAAATACTTTTTATTTCTTATATTAGAAATTTTCTAGAAAGTTACTAGTACTTACTAGTTTATAAAACTTAATATTGTTATAGCTTTTTATAAGATATAGATTAAAGATAAAGATTAGGAGAAAACGGTATTTTATATTTAATATAGTTTTTTTAAGTAGATTATTTATCTTTTTAAGTTTACTAGGGTCCTAGTAATATTCTAGTAGTATATTAATAAAATATTATATAAGTTCCTAGATAATTCTATTATAGTATATATTACTA
Organism: Colletotrichum trifolii; assembly: GCA_004367215.1. NCBI lineage: Eukaryota > Fungi > Ascomycota > Sordariomycetes > Glomerellales > Glomerellaceae > Colletotrichum > Colletotrichum trifolii. The sequence goes on along the minus strand of RYZW01000988.1, from coordinate 15,633 downwards.
ATATCCTGATCTATACAATTAAATTAAAAAAAGATTATAAAGCTTAAGTATAGAAAGTATTCTACTATTTTACTAATACTAGGGTATCTCTAGATCTAAAGAAATATAAGTTTTTAGTAATAATAGTAAAATATATAAAATTTATCCTAATAATAAAGAAAGGTATTTCTTATAATCCTTTTAAATTAGTTATAATTAAGGATTAGCTCCCCCTTAAGTCTATAAAAAAACCTAGAGTTTCTTAGGGTTTTATAATTATTATAAAGACTTTATCCTTAAATATAGTAGAATTATAGAACTTTTAACCTAGCTAACCTAGAAAGATTTCCTTTTCTAATAAGGAATAGAATAAGAAACTACTTTTACTAAACTTAAATACTTCTTTATAGAAAAACTAGTATTTTATATATTTAATTTTAAAGCTATTATTATTATAGAAACTAACTACTCTAGGTTTATACTAAGAAAAGTTCTAACCTAAAAAAAATATAAGTATAATTTACTTAATAACCTTCTATTCCTAATAACTATCCCCTATAAACTATAACTACCTAATTTATAATAAAGAATTACTAGTAATATTAGTATACTTATAGGCCTAGAAAATTAAGCTTTTAATTATTAAGTATTTTAAGGTATTTTTAAACTATAAAAGTCCAAAGTACTTTATAAAAAAATAATAACTTACTAAGAAGTAGAACTAGTAAGTAGAAGAACTATCCTATTTTAATTTTTATATTAAATATTATTTAAAGTTTTAAATAGTAGTCCTAGATATTCTATTAGAATATAGATAGAATATACTTATAAGATAAAATAATAAGAAATTATAAAGATAAGTTATTTAAATTATCCTTAATAGTATATAATTTAGTAATTCTTAAGTAAAGAGGATTAAATTAGAAAGATGACTAGTTTTTAATAAGAAATCTAATTTTGAGGAGTTTTAGATCTATATAATAGAGAAAAGAATAATATTCTAAAAAGCTAAAATAGCTATTGAATAGGGGGAATATAATTTCCCCTTTAATTTATACTTAAAAGTTTAGATTTCTAAATATTAACTAGATAGTTTTAAATATTTAATATTTCAAGGGAAGATATAAGTATTTAGAAGTAATAATAAAGAAAGCCTTTTGAATAAATTAAGGATAAGGTTAATTTAAGAGTTATATAATTCTACTACTACTAGTTATTTAAAGAGGAATAATATATTTAAGATAATAAATAAGAAATTCTTCTAGTTAAGCTAGTTATAGATTATAAGGAGATTTATATAGAATTATAATATCTATAGTAGTATATATATCTAGAAATAGATAAAGAGGGGTTTTTTAAAACTTTTCCTAGTATTTAACTAGTTATACTCTAATTTATTAATAGATTTTATTACTAGTCTCCTACTAACTAGAAAGAAAAGTAATTAATTCTTTCAGGTTATTATTAATAAACTAAATAAGTTAGTAATATTGAAGGAGATAAATACTATTGAAGCTAAAGTATATACCTAGTAGTTCTTTAATTATTATTATAGATTTTATAGGATACTATAGTTTATTATTCATAATTATAGTTTAAATTAAGTAAGTAAGTTCTAGAAGGAGTTTTACTATTTAATAGGGGTAATATAACTACTTAGTACTAGTTATTATTTTTAAACTAATAAAATAATAGAATACTAGAAGTAGGAAATTTAAGTTATACTATAAATATATATATACTAGTCTTAGGATAACTAGAGAAACCTACTATTTATTATATAGCCTATTTTATAGAATAAGTATAATTTAAGTATTAAAGTTATGCTATTTTTCATAAAATATAGTTATTATATTAATCCTATATTTACTATTAAAGATATAAGAAGGGTAATATCTAAGAGAAAAACTACTATTTAGCTACTAATTAATAAAATAAAGAATATTATAGGATTTATCTAAACTAAAATTATAGTAACCTAGTAGCGAAATAGAACCTTAACTAATAAGTACTAGTACTTTATAGATAAATACTAAATAGGTAATAAAGTATAGTTAAATATTTTAAACTATAAGTTACTATAGCTAAGTAAGAAACTAGACTAGTTATATTATAAGTATAAAGTTATAAAAATTATTATATTATATATTATTAAGTTAAATATATTAGGGATAGTTTATTTTAAGTTTCATATTAGTCTCTTCTAGAGAGTAGCTAGTAACCCCCTATTTAGCTAAGAGGTTATTAACCTATAACTATTATTTATAGTTAATAATAATAATAAAATAAAATAAGAAGTTAAAGATATTCTAGTAGTAAAGTAGTACTAGGTAAATAGAGGGTAGTAATAGTAAGCTTTTATTAAATAGAAAAGATTTATAAATATTATATAAGAAGTAATAGATATAATATAGGAAATAGAAGTATTAGATTAGTATAAAGTATATTTTAAGCTAATTAATAACTATAATAGAAACCCTAAAAAAATAACTCTAGTATATTACTAGTAAGGAGAGGAATAATATTATAAATTATACCTAGCTAGTTAATTCTAGTTTTATTTAAATCTTAATAATTATACCTAAGAAATTAAGTACTAGTAAGCTACTAGTAAGCCCCTAATATTACCTCTAAGTAGACTTTTTATACTTTTCGCGAGAACTTCTCTTTTATTCCTTAGTTCTACATAAATAGTATTTATACTTCCTATAGCTAAATTATAGCCTAGGCCTAGTTTTTCGTAATCTATAAAGTATCTAAGTTAATATTTATAATCTTTTACCTTATATAGATTCTAGGTAAAAAGTTTATAATTACTTTTTTTCGTATAAAAACTTTACTAATTTATAGTATAGTAATAATAGATATGTTAATTACTAATTAGTACTAGTTTATTTATAAGAGGATGATTATGTACTATATATAATCTCGTTATATAAATATAAAAGAGTTCTAGTATGTACTATTATTATTATATTATATACTTATATATAAGTATATAAAATTCTAGATGTATAATATAGTAGTTATTTATTAACTACTATAGTATAAAGTAATAGCTAGTAATAGGTATTATTAGGGGTATATATGGAGTATATAGCTATATATACTATATGCTAAAGTATATAGCTATATATACTATACGCGTATGGAGGCGTATATACTATACGCGGTACTGTATACTATATAGTATAGTATTACCGATAGAAATATATAGTTTTTTAAAAATATATATCTTACATATATATATTTTATAAGATTATATTAATATATTTTTATAAAGTATTAAGTATCTCTATAGCTTTCTAGGCGATTTTAGATAGAATAGTAAAATACGATTAATTCGATAGCTTTAGTATATCTTTACTATTTTATATTACATGTAATTAGGTGGTAAACTCTAGTATATATTATGTATAACTAAACGTAGCTAAGTATACTACGCGAAGCTCTATTTTGAGTAGTTTAAGTAAAGCGAGGCTTAGTAGAGATAGTACTATAACTAAGGTTTCTTCTAGTAAAAACTCTACTACTTAAGTATATTATTCCTAATATACTTTTCTAGCTTTAAAAGCCTTACCTATAAGCTAGTCTTTTGAATAATACTATTAATACTCTATTTATATCTTATAAGAAATACTCTAAACAACCCTATTATTTTTATTAAACCTCTACCCCTATAATAGGAAAAATAGTACTATTTTTAGGTTATTTAGGTACTTTTTATTTACTAGGGGGTATTTTAAATATAAGGTTTCTAGTACCCCTAATATCTCAAAATTCCTCTTCTTACTATAATTTTAAATAGTTTAACTAGTCTATTATATTAATCTAAATAATAAAAATACTAACCTAGTAACTTTAGAGAAGTTTTGTAAAACTATTAGCTATAAAATTTCTTAAAAGTATATATTTAATCTTAAAATACCTTTACTAGGCTTCTTAGTATAACTAGTAATTATAGATATCTATATATTTTAATTTTATATATAATTAAACTATTTTAGCTATTATAAAACGTATTATTTACTAGTTATTATACTAGATTCAGATAACTAGACGAGGCTTATATATTTTACTTTTACTCAATATATTTATTATAAGGTTTACTTAAAATATAGTAATAAAGTAACTAGTAAAATAGCTTCTTAAATAGCTTAAGATAATACTAAAAACTCTACTTTAGTTATTAAAGTAGTAATAATATTTTATTTATTAGCTTACTATACTATTAGGCCTCTAAAGAGATATATAATATATACTTAAGAACTCTTTTAATTATTACTATTATCCGCGAAGCTAGTATTTATAGTAATAATAAAGCTATTANTAAATAGATTACTAATCTTATAGCTAAACTTAAAACAGAAATTCTTTATCTTACTAAAGTATTATATTATCTATTTAGCTTTAATATAGTAATTATCTAAAGGGTTTTAGTTAAAGCGTAATAATTAGTTTACTATAGAAGTAATATATAGTTTTATTATAATTATAGTATAGTTAATAAAACTAATATCTTATTAGTAGTATTTAATTTCTATATAAGAAACTTAATTATACTATAAGAAGAGTTTATTAGGTTTTAGAAAGGTTTTAAATTATTTAATATATTAGTAGTTGTATTAAAGGTCTCTGATCTATTTAAAGTTATATATTTCTCCGGGACCCTTTAAAAGTAGTTATACCTAGTTATTAGCTCTTATCTTATTTACCCTATAGATACTACTAGTACTGAGGAACTATTTAAACGGAGAAAACCTTAGGTAGTAAATATAGTTAGTTAATATGATAGCTAATAAATAGAAAGTATATATATACCTATATTTATTATAGTTACTCTTTAAAGATCGCAGTTACGTAATACTAAATACCAGCTAGCTGGCGGTACCTATTACTAGCTATTATATTAACTATTACTAGTTATTAATATTAATAACTATTAGTAGGCGCTAATAGCTAGTAGTAGTTACTATAATTAGTTTACGTAATCTGAAAGTATATAGCTACTAGTTACGCTTACCTACTATAAGATTTAAACCTACTACTCTTACTATAATAATAAGAACTAGCTAGACGTTAAACTACTACGTTAAGCGATAATTATTTAATATATTATATATATTTTATAAAGTTTTTAAGAAGCTTTTCAATATATATTACTTATAAAAGCTATAGCTATTATACTATTTAATCTTAAATAACCTTAATACTAAGAAACTATTATAAATCTTTATTTTTCTTAAAATAATACTTCTTTTAGAGGTCTACTAATAATATAAGTATTTTAGATATATTTTGTAAGGGGAAAGAGAGTATATAATTATCGATATAGAAGAAGAAAATTGTAAAGGTATATAGCTAAAAGCCTAGTAAAGGAAGGAGTAATAGTAAAAGGTAGGTCTCCGTAGGTTATAAGACTTCAACTTAGTAGGCTAACTAGTAGTAGCTATAAGAGGGCTTTTATCCTATAGTAGCTTGAAGCTACTATATCACGTGATCCATGTCTGTTCCTAGCTATCCTAGCTCTCTATATAAGCTATAGGGTATATCTTTATAACTATCCCCCCTTCTAAAGGCCTTAGGCCCTAAGGCCTGTAAATGCTATATAGCTGCTTTTCAAAAAAAATAGCTTTACTAGCTATTTACTAACTATTTAGTAATTGATAATGAAAGGATTTATCCTATACGTGTATTAATATATGAAAGTTGTTTATCCTATACGTGTATTAATATATGAGGGTTATCCTATGTGTGTATTAATGTATGAGGGTTGTTTATCCTATACATGTATTGACGTATAAGGCTCCTGTTACTATATTAAGCGAATAGTGCTTCTTGTAGGTATATTAACCTACGAGGTATCTAGTATATTAACTAGTATCTTTAAAGCTAAACCTAGGGTATTTAACCCCTTTAGTATATTAACTAGAAATCTTTAAAGTAAATCCCAGGGCATCTAACCCTTTCCTATATATAGTAATACTCTCTACAAAGCTTCCTAAATACTAATCAAGTATCTAAGGCTTCTTGTGGCTAATCAGGCCGCCGAGGCATTAGCGTATATTTACTAGTAGACTTAGTAAGCTACTTCCTAGGCTTAATATAGCTCTAGGGGACTTTCAGTAAGGTACTCTATAAGGCACTCGCGGTAAACCCTTATAGGGTATTTTTACTATACTATGTAGCCCTAAGCTCTATATAGCTCTAGAGACCCTCTGGCAAGCCCTCGGCGAGGCGCTTGCAGCAATTACGCCAGTAGGCTACCTGCCTTCTAGGGTACTTTTTCCACGCTATATAACCCTTAGCTCTACCTAGCTCTAGGGACCCTTCAGTAAGCCCTTAGCAGTGAGGCATTCATGGCAAATCCTTATAGGGTAGCCTATTCTCTAGCAAAACACACAGAATTCGTTATAGTAATAAGTAGCTATAGTATAGCCCAACTTACCGTATATTTTATATAAGGGGCAGCCTTTAAAGTGCTCTTTAAGGCATAACCTTTTCGCTAGGGGGCTAGTATTAGTCTCCCCATAGTATTCAGGTACTAACCCCTTAGTAGTAGTTATAATGTTCCCAATACTACTAAAGCTCTCATAAAGCTATAATATCTCCTATAAATACTCAGCTACTAGGACTACTACCTTAAGTATTTAATTATCGAATTTCCGCTATTATAAGTACTACTATAGCCTAACCTTAAGGCAATAGAAGAACGCAAAAGTATAGGGCCTCGAAACCTCCAGTTTAGGGGTACCTAAAGCCTTATGAATAACTAACTATTTAGTATAAAACTTTAGTAGGGACTAGTTTTTATATCGAAGTATATAAAGTATACTATAAAAGTATAACTCTTATAAAGTCGGATCGGTTAACGAATAGCGAGTAAACACTATAAAATCGGCCTACGTAGGGTCTAGTAATAGCGTGTAGCAGTAGTTATACTACTAGGTCTAGAGAATATAGGAGAGTTTCGTTATAGCTTATTGAATCTTTTAGGCTTCCGAGGCCTATGGCTGTAATATATAGGTATCTAAAATCGCTATTAACTAATCCTTAATTTCGTATAAGGTAGTACCCTTGTGAAGGAAACTATATAGGTAATTAGGAGGCCTAGAGTAATTTTTATAGTCCCCAATTAATAGTGTAGGAGTCGCCGTGTATTTGCTGCTTGAAAGCTAGGCTGATATTATCTCTATAAAAGAGGACTATTATTCGAGGAGGTATACGAGTGCTGCTGTAGTCACTATAGGTTTAGGTAACGTAGTTGCTGTATGTTCGGGCGATGTAGTTGTTGTAATAGTAGGTTTGGTAGAGTTTTCGGCGGCTATTATTACTTGGGATGCTAAGTTTTCCGCCGAGTATTCGGCAACTGTTTATCACTATAGAGCCATTACTGAAATCCCGGCCCTACCCCTCTAGGAAGTAGAAGTTAAAGAATTGTAAAAGTATATAGCTAAAGGCTTAGTAAAGGAAAGAGTAATAGTAAAAAGTAGGTCTCTATAGGTTGTAAGATTTCAACTTAGTAGGCTAACTAGTAGTAGCTATAAGAGGGCTTTTATCCTATAATAGCCTGAGGCTACTATATCACGTAATCCATATCCGTTCCTAGCTATCCCAGCTCTCCATACAGGCTATAAGGCATATCCTTATAAAAATAATATACCTTTTAAGCTAGTAATAAAGCTTTCCTATAATAAGTTGAAAACTAAAATACTCGAAACCTACTTCTAAGTAATATTACTAGAAAAAAAGAGATCTCTAAAAACTATATAATATTTTATTTAAGTAATAGATTTTACTTTATATTTAATAATTTAGTAGTATTTCTATATAGATAACTTTATTAAGTATTATATATATAAATATATTAATTATATTATATTAAAATAGTTGAAAATTAAAATAATTAGTAATTATTATAAAGGTTTAAAATAATATACTTACTAGAATTACTATATAAGTTTTATAATTATCTTATAACTATTAATCTCTATAAATACCTAGGTAAGCTTTAGTTTTTAAGAGGTATTTATACTTATTAAGCTTATAAATATAAACCTAGTAATACTTTAGAATCTTTAAATTTCTTATAAAAACCCTACTAACTTTACTCTAAAAGTAATATTTAATATAATTCTTGATATAAGCTTTTTTAGCTATTACTAATATTCTAATATATAGATAAGTAAATACTATTAAGTAAAATATAAGTAATAGTAATAATTTCTACTATAAAACTCCTAGAATAGGAACCTCTATTCTACTATATTTTAAATATTCTTTAATATCTAATTTATTTTATAGCTAAAATCTCTTATTAAAAATCCCAATACTTATATCTTAGAATTTTTAAGAAAACTAAATTTCTAGGACCTTTTCTAGTTAACTATTTATATAACTCTATAGTTATAAATAGAAATATCTTAGAATATCTTAAAATAACTAAAAAGTACTAGCTAAAAAAGTAACTTTGAATAAAGATTTCTTAGTAATTATAGTATAGTATTTTACATATCTTTTATACTTAACCTTTTCTAGTAATACCTAAACTCTTTACTTTTCTATAGTTTTATCTATATAAATAAAATTATAGAAAGATATAGTAAGTAACTCTAGAGAAATTATTAATATAAACTTCGTAATTTTAAATATTTTATAAAACTCAAGAATAGTTACTATATGAATACGAGACCTCGAACTACTATAATTACTTTTTATTATATTAATTACTTTATTAGGCTTTTTACTTAAGCTTACATGGATAACTAAACTAACTTCAAATAGCTCTACTATAGTTATTTACTCTTATAATTATTAAATAATTTTATCGAAATCTAACTATTTAAAATTATTTTATAAAAAAACTAAATTTCCATTTAAAAACAGCATTTTATTAAAAAAGATATTATAAGTTATAATAATTATATTTTAGAGTAAATTCTATATTTAATACTAGTTAGTTAAAATATAGGTAACTAAACAACTGATAAAAGTATACCCTTTAAAGTATACTAGCTAGTTATATTTTAACTTTATATTTATAGTTAAAGTAAAATATTTATAGTTATAAATATAAAACTAAACTAAGTCTAGCCTTATAATATTATCTTTTTAAATAGTTTTATAAAGTTTCTTATATAATATTTACTAATCTAAAANTGAAGTTTCTTATATAGTATTTACTAGCTTAAAAAGTATATTAGTATTTAGTTGTGAAGAAATACTACTACTTATAAGGTTTTAGGCTAGAGATTATAAAGTAGCTTATTCTTTTATTTTATAGTTCTTATACGAGACTTAATAGTAGCTCTAATATATTTAGTATTTCTATTTTAGTCTTAAATATATAAAGTACGTAGTTTAAAGTATATATCTTAAGAAGTAAAGTCTAACTTTAATTTCTTATATTTAGAAACCTTATTAGTATATTCAAAAACCTTAATATTAATACTATACTAATACTTAAAAAGTACTATAAAATTCTTAAATACTCCTATTATTATAGTTCTAGTATAATTAATAAGATAGAAATCCTAAGAATAGTTAGTAATTAAATCTATAAATATTAANTTATAAATATTAAAGTAGAGGTATAGCTATTATAGCTTTAGTAATAGGGGTAAAAGTTAAAAGTAATATATTCCCTAGGGATAGTATATAAAATATTCTTATACTTTATATAACGAATCTTTTATTTAGCTTTACTAATACTATATACTTTATACGCTTCCTAAGTAAACTAGTATCTATTATACTTTAAATAGCTATTAGTAATATAAATACTTTATATAGTAGAGATAAAGTAGTTTAGAAGTTCTCTACTAGGATACCCTAAATACTAATACTAGAACTATTTATTACTTTTTAGGGGTTTTTAAATAGTATCTATAGTATAATACTAGTACTAGTAATATCTAGGAAAAAGTTTATACTATACTAC
>RYZW01000987.1:4162-20959 GCA_004367215.1 Colletotrichum trifolii | reverse complement strand
TGCTCTATATGTAGAATAGTATCTAAACTCTTTACTTTTTATATAGATTTAACTATAAACTTTACCTAATAATAGTATTTATACTAATACTAGCTTATAACTAGTTAAAATAGTAATGAAATTACCTATTATTATAGATAATTATACCCCTAGTTCTAATATTTAACTATATAGTAATAGAAAACCTTATAATAATAATTGGGGAAAACCTTATTAGAACTAAAACTTAATAAATATAGCTAAAAAATAATTGATGAGATTATAGAACTAAGAACTTTTTTAAGCCTCTTGAAAATAAAATAAAATAGGATATTTATTTTAAGATATGAAGACTAAATATTCCAAAATCTATTATTCTTCTATAACCTTTATAATAAAACCGAAATCTCCTCAAAATCTATATAGTTACTAATAAAAAGATAATTACGAGATAAATAGAGAGATATCTAGCTATAACTATTATAACTCAAATTATTAATATATTAAACTAAATTTTAACAAAGTTACTCTAAATACTATAATTAAAAAATAACTTATAGATATTTAAAAGATAATTATCTAGCTATCTTATAAGTTATTATACTAAGCTGATAATATTAGAAATTAAGTATTAATTAAATGATATTCTAATATTAATACTTTATTATAGTACTAGTTACTAGATATCTTAGAATATTATAATTATGTAATTAAAGGAATTTTAAAAGCTATCTAGCTATATTAGAAATATCTATATCTAAATAATTTTATTTATATATTAGCTATATTTTATATATTAGACTTATTTACTAATAAAAACAAGCCGAATTCTATTATACCTATATAGATATTATAAATTAGTTTATATTACTAGTAGAGAACCTTTATGATAGTAATATAAAGTCTTGTATTAGGAATAAGTACAGCTGAGTAAAGATATTAAAATTATAGATATCGAAGTTATAATAAATATTGAAATAAAGTATTTATAGTTGGTAGTAATTAAATATCTCGAGAAATTGAAATTATATATAGCTATAAAAGTATAAAAGTATAAAGGTATAAAAGTATAAAGTTATTATAGAAAGAGTTATTAGTTATTTATTATCGAAATAGTTAATATGGGATAGGTGTATTAGTAATAGCCATAAAAGGTTTAGCTTTAGATTAACTAGAGGCTAGCTATAGTAATTAGTAAGGGCGTAAAAGAACTAAAGTTATACTTTAGGGAGTAATATATCTACTAGTAGTTATAGTAGAGAACAAACGATTAGCCTTTCCCGCTTATTTTTATTAATAAATAATTTTGATATATCAATTAAATATAGCTAATATATAAATAATACTTATAGAAATATAAGTATTTCTAGCATAGCTAGATAGTTTTGAAAACCCCTATAATTATATTATCATAATATTCTAAGATTTCTAATAACTAGTATTGTAATAAAAGACTAATATTAAAGTATTATTTAATCGATACTTAGTCTTCAATATTATTAGCTTAATATGATAACTTATAGGATAACTAGATAATTCCTTTGAATATCTATAAAATATTTATTAATTATAGTATTTAGAATAGTTTTATTCAAACCTAATCTAATATACTAATACCTCTAGTTATGATAGTTATATATAGATATCTCTATACCTATCTTACAATTATTCTCTTATAAATAGTTATATAGATTTCGAGGAAATCTTAGTTATATTATAAAAATTATAGAAAAATAATAGTTTATAGAATACTTAGTTCTTATATATCTTTAAGAATAGGTATAATACTAGTACTACCATACAACTCTACTAGCTACTATATAAGGCTACTAGCTTATATAAAGTATAACTATCCTATTTAGATATATTCGAATATGTTATTCTAGTTTAAATAAGATATACTTTCTAATAACCTATTTTTAAACTATATACTATATTATTTATTTATTATAATTATAAGCTTAGTTATCCCCGCTTAACGTAGTAGTTTAACGTCTAGCTAGCTCTTACTATTATAGTAAGAGTAGTAGGTTCGAATCTTATAGTAGGTAAGCGTAACTAGTAGCTTTATACTTTCCGATTATATAAACTATATAGTAACTACTACTAGCTATTACTAGCTTTTACTAATAGCTATTAATAGCTAGTAACTATTAATAGCTAGTAGTAAGGACTACCGGCTAGCTAGCTAGTATTAGTATTATATTACTGCGATTTTTAAAGAGTAACTACGATAGATATAGGCTTGTACGTAACTTCCGTATTTGTTAGCTATCGTATTAACTAACTATATCTTACTACCTAAGGTTTTCTCCGTTTAAATAATTCCTTAGAACTAGTAGTATCTATAGGGTAAATAAGGCAAGAGCTAACTACTAGGTACAGCTTCCTTTAAAGGGTTCCCGAGAGGTATATGACTTTAAATAGATCAAAGACCTTCAATACAACCTCAAATATAAGCCTAGTTATATTTAATTATCTCTAAACTATTTATAATTAATAAATATAAAGAAAATCTTTTCTAATTTATCTTATTAGCTTTTAATAAACCACTTAAAAATAGTATATTTAACTATTAATAGCTTTAATATAATAGTAAAGCTATCTAATAGCTCTAACTTTCGTTATTAGTATATTATATTATAATTCTATATAACTAGCTTCAATATCTAGAAATATATTAATCTAGATATACTACTTATTTGTAATATTTTGAGAATAATTAATTTACTCGAATTCAACTAATAGCTTACTTAAGAAAATACTATTTAATAGAAAATTATGAATATTAAACTCTATACCTTCAAGATTAAAAAGGTTTTTAACTACTATATAATAAATCTTAAATTTTAAATAGTTAGAGAATTTAACTAGAAACAAATAAAGAAACTTTATAATATAATTTAGACTTAGATTAATATCATTATTAATAATAACTTTCTAATACTTGTTTAAATAGAATTCTTTAATACTAATAATATCTCCGTTTAAGCTTTTCTAATAATTCTAAAATTTTAATATATTTAGAATGATTTAGTTATATAGTAATAAGCTAGAATTAAATATAAGAAAATCTTTGAGAGCGTTAATTTAAGTATTTCTAATCTAGTATAGTATAACAAGTAGTATATTATCTATTTCTAAGTAATAATATATTATAGCCCTAAGATCTAGGGAACTTTTATAATTAAGAAGTAGTTTTAAAAATTTATTTAATATATTTTACTTAGTTAAGCTATAATTTAGTATTAGAATATTATTCAGAGAAAGACTTCAAACTATTTGGTTACTTTTGCTCTATTCCTAGAATAGTATCTAAGCTCTTTACTTTATATATAGATTTAACTATAAATTTTAGCTAGTAATAATATTTATATTAACACTAGCTTATAACTAGTCAAAATAGTAATAAAACTACCTATTATTATGGATAATTATACCCCTAGTTCTAATATTTAACTCTATAGTAGTAGAAGACCGTATAGTAATAATTAGGAACAGTTTTATTAAGATTAAAGCTTAATTTATAAAGTTAAAAATAGATATTAAAGTTATAAGGTTAAGAACCTTTTTAAACTTCTTAGAAATAGAATAAAATAGAGTACTTATTTTAAGATATAAAAGTTAGGCGTTCTATAATCTATTTATTTTCTATAATTTCTATAATAGAACTAAAGCATCCTTGAAATCTATATAGCTATTTATAAAATAATAACTATAAGATGAATATATAGATATCTAGCTATGATTATTATAATTAAAACTATTAGTATATTAGACTAAGTTTTAATAGAATTATTCTAAATACTATAATTAATAAGTAGCTTATAGATATTTAAAAGAAAATTATCTGAATATCCTATTAATTACTATACTAAGCTAATAATATTAGAAACTAGGTATTAATTAGATAATATTTAATATTAATACTTTACTATAATACTAGTTACTAGATACCTTAGAGTATTATAATAAGATAATTATAAGAGGTTTGAAAATTATCTAGTTATACTAGGAATATCCGCGTCTATATAAGTATTATTTATATATTAGCTGTACCTGATTAATATATTAAGATTATTTACTAATAAGAATAAGCCGTACTTAATATAGTAATTTGATATCTAGCTAGCTTTTACTATTATAGTAAAAGTAGTAGGTTCGAATCCTACGGTAGGTAAACGTAACTAGTAGGTATACTTTCCGATTACGTAAACTATATAGTAACTACTACTAGCTATTAGTATTTACTAATAACTATTAATAGCTAGTAACTATTAATAGCTAGTAACTATTAATAGCTAGTAATAAATACTACTAGCTAGCTAGTAACTAGTATTATATAACTATAATCTTTAAAGAATAACTATAATAGATAGGCCTATACTTTCCCTATTTATTATTTATTATATTAACTAACTATATCTTACTACTTGAGGTTTCTTCTATAGTTTCTATAGTTCCTTAGAACTAGTAATATCTAGTAAGTAAATGAGGCAAGAGCTGATAACTAAATACAACTACTTTTAAAGGGTCCCGGAGAAGTATATAACTTTAAATAGATTAGAGAGTTTCAGTATAACTACTAATAAGAATAAGTTAAATCTTATTATATTTATATAGAGACTACAAGTTAGCTTATATTAATAGTAGAGAATATTTATATTAGTATAAAGTTTTGTTTTAGGAGTAGGTAGGGTTTAGTTTAGGGGATATTAAAGTTATAGATAATAATATAGTTATATTAAAAGTCTTTAATCTATTTAATCGTATACTTCTCGGGAACCCTTTAAAAGAAGCTATATTTAGTAGTCGGCTCTTACTTTATTCTACTTTATAGATATTACTAGTTCTGAGGAATTATTTAAACGGAGAAAACCTTAAGTAGTAAGATATAGTTAGTTAATATAATAGCTAATAAATACGGAAAGTATATTAAAGGGAAAGTATAAGCCTATATCTATTATAGTTACTTTTTAAGGATTATAGTTACGTAATACTAATACTAGCTAGCTAGTAATAACTATTATTAGTTATTAATAGTTACTAGCTATTAACGGCTAATAGTAGGTACTAATAGCTAGTAGTAGTTACTATAATTAGTTTACGTAATTAGAAAGCATATAGCTACTAGTTACGCTTACCCGCCGCAGGATTCAAACCTACTACTTTTACCGTAAACGGTAAAAGCTAGCTAGATATTAAACTACTATATCAAGTGGGATTAAAGTTATAGATATTAAGGTTATAATAAATATTTAAATAGAGTATTTATAGTTAGTAGTTTAATATTTTGAGATGTTTGAATTATGTATAGTTATAAGGGTATAAAAGTATAATGGTACAAAAGTATAAGGTTATTGCGGAAGGAGTTATTGGTTATTTATTATCTATAAAAAGGTCAATATAGGGTAAGTATACTAGCTACTATAGCTATAAGGGGCTTAGCCCCGGATTAACTAGGGGTTAGTTATAGTAGTTAGTAGGGGGGTAGGAAGGCTGAAGTTATACTTCAGGGGGTAATATATCTACTAATAGTTGTAGTAGAGAGCGAGCTATTAGTTCTTCCTAGACTTAAAACTATAATATTTTAACTCTAGTTAAATATAGAGAGAATTTTATGATTCTATCTTATACTAAAAAAGGTTTAATAAAGAGTTATAGTAAAATACTATTTATATTAATTATTCTTATAAGAAAGTTAGATATATCTTAAGCTAAACCTAAATACTTATATAATTTTAGATCTTACCTTTATCTTCCTAAAGACTATAAGTATATTAAATATACTATTACTAGCTTATATACTGGATTCCCTAAGATTTAAAAAATTATTACTACTTAAAATAGTATTATAAATAGGATAAATAACTCTGAATTTTATATTCTATACTAGAAATTAGTTACAAAAGAATAGTTAAACTCTAAAAGGTATACTAATAAAGCTAACAAGATATTTTTAGATACTCTAAAAACTAAATTAACTCTTTTAAATAGTAAATCTAGTAGTAATCATTACTTTTCTGATTTGATATATATAAGTATTAATCCTACTTTCCTTAAAAAGTTAACTATACTCCTACTAAGAGTTTTCTTAATTATTTAAGGATTCTATATCTTTTTAAAGAGTATAGTTTTTAATAGTTATAGAATATTTTATATTACTAATTTAATAGATTTCTTTAAGAAAGGATCTTTTAAGTCTAGTAAAAGAATAGATATAATTTAATATAGTTTATTTAATTCTTTTATAATTAAATAAAATAAGAGAATTATTGAGAAAATGCTTAATAGTCTAAATGGGAAGAATTTACTAGATTGAATATTAGATAACATTATCTATATTAAAAACTTCTATATTAATATTATCTCACGAACTTTACTTCTTAATAAAACTAAAATCTAATATATAAGATTAGATTATATTTTTAGGTTTAGTTTAATTAAGTATTCTATTATTATAAAATAGTTATTTAGAAAGTATAACTTTGTTTCTATTAAATATAAGTTTGTTTTAAACCATTATATAGTTTATTTAAGTATTTCTAGTATTATCTTAGAATCTCTAAGTATCTTATTTTCTTAATTATACTTTAGAATAGTTTTCCTAGAACTAAAGTCTAATAATTCTTATATATAGTATTTTTAAATGAGATACCTTAGATAAATTACTTTTAAATATTTGATTTTTAATATTCAAGAAATAAAGGTTATAGGATTAAGATAACTAAACTATTCTTCTTATATAAAAACCTATTCCTAATAAGTTATCTCTAGATAAATTTTAGAATTATACTTAGTTTATTAATTTTATTATATTACCTAAAATCTATTCAATTTCTTTAAAGTATATATAAGTAATATTAAATATTTACTATGAAAGATAAATCTTTAGGTTTATTTTTTATATTTATATTATTTAATAAGATTTATAATTTAGTTTTTTAAATATTAATAATATTCAAAAGAAAAGTAAGAAAATAGAGAAGCCTTTTAATTTATAAGATTTAATGAAGTATTAAGAGAATAGTAATAGTAATTAATAGAAAACTAGATATTAGAAATAAGTAATAGAATAAAAGATTAATCTCCAGCTATTTCTTTCTTATACTAAAAAGCTAGTTAGAATAAATAAATATACTAGAAAAGGATTAGTTATTAAAAAGATTAAAATATAAGGAATTATAAAATTATTACTTAAACTATAAGTAGAATTGATTCAGATAGTAGTTATATTTCATAATATATTTCTCAATATTTAAAATAATTAGAGATCACTATATAAAATTAAAGAAGCTTGAGATAAATAGTATTTTCGTTACTAAATACTAGAATATACTCTAAGTTTTTATTTAGATTCATAACTTTACTAGGGATAGATTTATATCTATAGATATTAAGTAAACGTATTCAAAAAATACTTCTTATAAAGTATTTTAAAAAGATTATTTAAAGTTAAACTAAAGAAGTATATTAGATACTTAGTAAGATATTTTGTAAATACTTCTAACTTTTATAGGATCTAAATCCCTGTTTTTGAGAGGGTTACTATTATTTAAAATATCAAATTTAATAGATTAAGGTTTTATTGAAAATAAAATCTATATAAAGTATTTAAACAAAAGGTTATAGAATTACTAGTTAAGTTAATTATTAAAGAAGAAGAAGATTATATCTATAAATATTTAGAGATTTTAGAATAGTAAGAATACTTAATAAAGGAATTTCTCTTCTACTAGTAGTCTTATTAATACTAGAAATAGCTTAAGATACTAGGTTAAATTTAGAATTAGTTTTAAAGATTAATAAGAGAAGTTTAACTATACTTAAATTAATACTTAAACTAAAAAGACTAATCTAGGTTTCTAGTTAATAAGAATTAGGTATAATTATTCTAGGTAAAACCTAGAGTTTAAGTAAAAATATATTAATAGCTAGAAAACTAAATAGTATATTTAAAGAAAAAGGTCTAGTTAGTTAAGATAAGATATTTATTTTAACTAAAAATAGAAATAATTATTTTAAAACCCCTATTTAGCTAATTTAGAGAGGATTAAAATATAGCTTTAGATTTTAACTAATTAGATTAGGATTTATAACTATTTAGGAACTTAGCTAATTATATAGGAAGAAGTAATAATAGTAACTTAAACTAGAATCTTTTATTAATAACTATATAGTATTCGTAAAAGAGTATAATAGTAGTATTTTATACTTTTTAAAGCATTAATAGGATAGTTTTACTAGTACTTATTTATCTAATTAATAGTAAAGGTTTAATAAAAAGAGTTTTAACCTTTTAATAGCTTTCTATATTATTTCAAATATACCATTATAGAAGAAGGGTTTTCCTACTAAGATCTAAATATATTTTAACTAACTAGTTGTACTACTAAAGAGTTAGAAAGATATTACTAATTTACTAGAACCACTATAAGAGAATTCTATTAAAATAGTAAGAGCTAAGATTATAAAATTAAAAGAGAAAGGTATTTGGTAAGAAATGGATTACTAGGATATGAAGTTTAGGCTTTTTTTAAGTAGGTTTTTCTGATAAGATAAATATAAATAGTCTTTTAGAATAGTATAAAGTAATAATTTATATATATAGGGATATATAACTAGTTAATCGACTATAGATTAAATATTTGGTAATACTAGTTATTTAAGCTTTTTAGGTAACTATAATAATTATAATATAGTTTAATTTTAAAGTTTTCTAGTTTGAATTTATTAATATGTTTTTGAATATTATAAAGGACTTTAATAGGTTTCTAATAATAGTTAAATTAGTAGATAGATTTAAGGTTATAGGGTATTATATAGAATTTGAATATGCGTTTTATAGATTTAAAAATGTATTCTTTCTTTAGTATAAGGTTTTTTATATTATTTTTAAATTATTAGGTTTCTGGTTATACTTAGAAGAGTTTTATCTATTTAAAAATAAGAGTTTAAGTATTTATATCTCATTTTATATAGATAATATTTTTTTCTTATATTATAAAGTAACTGAAAAAGATACTTTTAAGATTAATAAAAATATTAAGTATACTTATAAATTTAAAGAATAAAATTCTATTAAATAGTTCCTAGGAGTTTGAATAGTAAGAGATTATATATATTATAGGATTTACTTAGTTTATAATATATATATTACTGAAGTTACCAAATATACTTATCTTAATTATAATTTAATTCTAATACTATCATTTCTAGTAATAACTTTTATTATAAATAATAATTAAGTTATATTATAGGAGATTTATATATTAGATAAAGGTTAGTTTAGTTCTTTATACTTCTATTATAGTATAACTAGATATCTCATTCGTATATTTTCTATTCTTAAAATATATTATAGATCTTTTTTAAATATATGAGGATACTATAAACTATATAATTTAATATTTCTATACGATAAGATTCCTAATATGATAATTTAGAAGTTTAGGGGTATTAATAAGATATTTTAAATACTTTTAATTACTAGAGATATTTTACTTATAGATTATAAAGCAATTTAAGGATTAAGTTATAAGTATATTATTTCTCTATTAGGAAACTATGTTAAAAGAAAGTTACTTAATAGAATATTATTATAACTTCAATAATCAAAATAGATCTTCTTAGCTTAGAATATATTTCGAAAGAAGCTATAGTATTAAAAAAACTATTTTAGAATATTAAACTTAATTTTAGAGATATTCAGAAAATCTATTATAACAACTACTAAACTATTGAAATAATAATTTTAAATAGTGAATACCTATTTACTAAATTTTAATATATAGATATTTAATAAATATAGTTATACTAAGAATACTTGAAAAGTAGTTATAAAATAGTTTACATATTTATAGATATAATACTAGTAGATAGATTTATAAAGAATTTAATTTAAGTAAAATTTCAATAATTTAGAGTATTTTTTAATTTTATAGATCTATACGTAATATTCTTAGGGTTAGTTAAAATAATAGAAGAAGTTATTTAAAGTAATTTCTTATTTATTTAAATATATATATAAACAACTCGAATTTATCCCCTATTTTTAATAAAAAGCTTTTATAGTAATAATATAAAAAGAGAGAAGGTAATAGTATTCTTCTAGCTATTTCTAAGGAATGAAACTTTCTAATTAAGTTTGTATCTAATTCAATATTAATTATTTGAATTCGGAACTTTAAATAGGTAAATAAGATATAGTAATTAGTATATAGAAATTAACCTATAGGAGTATTAAAAATTACTTATAATTCCTAAAAGGAATAGAAGTAAGAACTTGAGTTTATTTAAAAAGTAGAAAATAATCCAAACTAGTAGCTAGAATACTATAACTAAAACTATAAACTCTAAACTTTCCTATAACTAGTTAAAACATAAGATTTTAGTCTATTAGAAAACTAGTTATAGTTATCAAAAGTCTAGGAATATAATTGTTTAAAACCAGCTAAATAGTTAGTATTAGCTAGGAAACTTAAATAATAAGAAATTAAAATACCTAAACTAGAAAAGGTTATTTAATAATAAGAATTCTAGTAGTAAAGTCTAAGATATTTCTATTCTTAATAAAGGTAGCTTTAAAGTCTTTCTACTACTTCAATTATAACTCGAGATAAATAAATTTCTTTATATTACTAGTTTTCTTATTTTTTAAAGAAGAAAAGTAAGATTTAAACAGAATATTCTTCAGCTAAAATACTTATTTTATTAGTATCTAAAGATTATAAGACTTTTAAGTATTTCTTAAATATTTTATATATTTTACTTACAATTAGTAGATATATAGTTTTTAAACTAGTTTTATACTAATAGTAATAATCTAAGACTAAATCCCTACTACTAATACGAATAGTAGAAAAGAAAAATTTCTAAGAAAAGGTAAAATTTAAGTAATATATTATATAAGATATAGATTAGATAAGCTATACTTTACTAGTAATTCTTATTTAAAGTAGATAAGCTTTATTTTATTTAGTAGTTTTACCTCTCTTAGAAAGAATAGATTTAGTTAAGGTATTCTTTAGAATAGTAAATTTCTTATTAGGTTTTATAAGTTAATATTTAGTAATTGTAAATTAATATTTAAAAGTACTAACCTCTAACCAAGTTTCTTAATTTCTAATCTAGAAAGATTTCTTTATAGTACTAGTTATAGTTTTTAAGTGTTTTTTAGGAAGCTTACCTATTTCTTTAATATCTTCCTTACTATGTCCTTCTTTATTTATAATAGCTTTAAGTGTGTTATTTTTATTATGAATAAGTTTAAATGCCTAATCTTTAACTTAAAGATTACTAGCTAAATTATCTTTATTATTATTAGATAGGAATTTCAGAATAAAAGCCTTCTTTAGATAACTATAACAGTATTTTAAATTAGTAGTAGTAGTAAATATCTTTATTAAAACAGCTCTTTTCTTACTAATACTAATAAATTTAGATACTTTAGTAAGTTTAAGGGCTAAAGATAGTAATAAATATTCTCATAAGTTAAGGAACTTTATAAAATATAACTAAATAAATACCTTTAGTTAGAGTAATTAATTTTTATATTATGGCTAGAAGTTTAAATTACTAATAAAATTACTTTCCTTAATATAATTAACTTAAGCTTAAATCTTAGAAATTTAGTATTTTTAAATTAACTTACTAAAAGTAAGAAATGTATTAATAGAGAGAAAGGATAAAGGAAAATAATAGCTATTAATTTTAATATAAAGAATAGAGAGAATTAAAAGATACTGAATAAAATAGGTTTCTTGAAATAAGTAAAGGAAAATATTTTGAGTAATAAGATTATAGTTATTATTAAGTAAATGAAGTTAAAAGACAACTAATATAACTCTAAAAACAAATTCCCTACTATTTTTTAGGTTAGGATTAACTAATATATATTAGAGTTTGGGGATATAATAAGTAAAGATAAGTATAGTATTATTTAATAGATAGTAGTCTAAATATACTAAAAGATTAATAATAAAAGTATTCTCAATATTAACGAGTTATCTTTCAACTTTAGTAGTAAGATTTTTAGTTTTACTCATAGTTTTCTTAAAAGACTTAAAAGGTTTTTTGTATAGTTAGAATATTAGTAACAACTAGTATATATTATTATATTTAAGGTTAATATATAGAATCTGGATCAATAAAATATATTACTTATATATATAGAAGAGTAATTATGAAAAGTATTAGTATAGAGGAGAAGAAAGAAAACTAGTAGGTTCAAAATTAATAAATGATTTATTTACAATATATAAAAAGATCGGATTACTAGTAATTTAGGAAAGAGCCAACTCATCACTCTTATCAATATACATAAACATAGTTAAATATATAATAGATTATAATAATTTTGTTACTTTCTTTTATTTAAGTATTTAAAGATTTATTTTAAGAATTATTTATTCTATTTTACTTGTTAAGTCCATTACTAGAATAATGTAAAAGCACCTCTAGTAAGTCTATTACTAGGGAGGTATATAAGAATAAGTATAGTACTAATACTACTATATAACTCTACTAGCTATTATACGAGGCTACTAGTTTATATAAAGTATAACTATCCTATTTATACGTATTTGAACGCTTTATTCTAGTTTAAATAAGATATACCTTTTAATAACCGATTTCTAGACTATATATTATATTATTTATCTATTATCATATCGAAATAGGTATTCTTTTTTATTCTATCTTTATGAAATTTAAAAAAGATCTTTACCTTATAATTTTAATAGTTACTTTTAACTATATATATTAAACTCTAGTTTTAATAAAGTTTCCTTTATACAAACCATGATTACGCAGTCTTCTACTACTATAGCGTTAAATATTACAACTAGAAGTATAATTATTTATAATAATAAGTAATTTATTACTATTCGAACTAATAATTAGCTATTATTAATATAAATACTATTATTAGGTAAGATGTATAGTTAAATCTATTTGTAAGGTAAAGAGCTTAGAGACTATTTTAAGTCTGGAGTAAAAGTAACTAGATAAATAATCTAATTTTGAATATATATTTTATTGAAACCTTAAGCGAAGTAGTACATATTTTGAAAGTACAGAATATATATATAATATCTATAGAGTAAAATTACTTGTTCTATCAGAACCTTGAAAAAGACTTAAATTGAGTATAGTATTAAGCTTATTGATAAAGTACTATTAGATATTATAAGTTTATATATCATTCAGTTATAACATTTAATATATTTCAAAACACAGGTAACTTTAAAGTTATAATCATAGAACTTAAGAGATTTATTAGATTATAAGGATCTATAGGCTTTATTATACAAAAGCTGATAAAATATATTCAGGAGTATATTTACTTTTAATATAAATAAATCAACACTAAAGTCATATATAATTTCTTGATAGTAATTACTTCTAAACAGATTTGTTTCCCTAGAGGGTTATGTTTCTATAAAGAAGGTAATATCTCAATGTATTGGGTCAAGTCAATTTATGTTTTTGATTATAATGAAGTAGACCTAGTGTATATATAGTATATAATATATTCTAATACTATGTAGACTTAGTATGTTAGTTATTCAAAGTTAAGTTTTGTTAAGTTATCATATTATATGTATGTTATTCTTATTAGTTAGACTTCTGTTAATATTAAGTACTTTAGAAGGTTCTTAGAATTAAATAGTTTATAGTTAAAAAGGTTCTATTATTTGAATATTAGATATATTAAAATAATAAACAGGATATATAGTACATATATTTTCTATATATGCTTGGCTTATATTGAGGATTTTCTAAACTTTTCTTAGTTTTAAGGAAGAACTAAAATTAAAATATAATTATCAGGGTAAGTTTAATTTCTATATATTTCTTAATCTAGCTAAGACTTTATTTATTCTCTTCTTATTATGAGCCTTATATTTATATATATTTCTATTTCTCATATTACTATCACTAAAGTTTATATAGTAGTTTATCTTTAGTTTATTTAAAGAATTTAATGTTACCTATATCTTTATATATAAGTTATATATTTTAGTACCTACGAATTATATATTAATTAGATATTAAAGTAAACTTCTCTTCTATTCTAGTAGTTATTGGTTATATTAATCATTTTGAGTAGATTCTTTCTAAGGTGTTTATAATTCTCTATATGATAAAGGTAAAGTAGTTATATTACTTTGATATATATACTTATCCTAATCTTATTAGATATATGTTTACACGTATATAATTACTTAAAGAAAAGTATATATTAAAGATGTATTAAACATAAAGAGATATCGAGTAGTAGTTTACTCTAAATTGAGTTAAGTTTAAAGGAAATAAATAGATTTAGGAGGTTTAGGTGAAATTTAATAGAGACTTCTTTATTATTTATATTATTAAGGCAAATGCTAAAGTTCTTATTTAGATATAATGCTTAGAGATAGATATATCTTTTAAGATAGTAAAAGGAAATATCAATATATTTGAGATTTATAGCTATTTAGAATCTTTATAATATAAATATATCATGTTCCTAGTATATATAGTACTTATATTAATCCTATCTGAACCTTCAGTCTTATATCTACATTCAGATAAATATAGGTTTAAGAGTAGACTATATTTTACTATTTAAATATGTTTTTATTTAATTCGAAAGTCTTATATTAATTCTGATACATTAAGCTGATACATGCTTATGTGTATAGAATACTGTATATCTAAAGGTTATTAATAGAAATATGAGATAATTGAGAAATAAATTTAATGCTAGATATATACTAGTGTATGTAGAATTAATATTAAAGTTGAACCTTAGAGAGTACTTTTATAAAGAAACCTTTCTTTATAAGTAAAGTAAGTATTTCTAGTATTTTCTAATTCTTTATAGAATATAAATATTTAATATAATTTAAAGAAGGAGTTTTTAATTAGTTAGTAATATCTAAGTTATATTTCTTGGAAGAAATAGTTTTAAGTAAAGAATAGGAAAAGCCTATAGTTTATTCTCTATAGTAACTATTAGTAGATATATTACTCCCTGAAGTATACCTTTAGCTTTCTGATTTCTTTACCAACTATTATAGCTAGCTTCTGATTAATCTAGGGCTAAATCTTATATAGTAATAGTAGCTAGTATATCTACCCTGCGTTAAATTTTTTAATACTAAATAGCTAATAACTCTTTCTATAATAATCCTATACTTGTATACCTTTATACTTTTTTACTTTCATACCTATCTATAATTTAAATATCTCAAGATATTTAATTACTATTAATTATAAGTATTTTATTTAAATATTTATTATCATCTTAATATCTACGAATTTAATATCCCCTAGACTACGTTTTAATTACTTCTAAAATAAGACTTTATACTACTAATATAAAAGTTCTCTACTACTAATATAAGTTAACTCAGACTTCTATATAAATATAATACGATTTAGTTCACTCTTATTAGTAAATAATATTAGTATACTAATTAAGTATAGCTAATAGTGTGATAGGGCTAGCCTACGAATAGTTTTAGATATATATTACGAGTAAGCTTATAGTAATCCCTAGTTTAAATAGGATAGTTTGTCGTATATAGGTAAAAAATATGACTTCTCATCTCCTAACTCTTTAGGAGTTACTATTTAGATTACTTTAATTCTTAAATGATAGATCTGCGAATATATTACCTTTTTATAAAATACTTTTCGAATAGTTTCTATCTATTTTTACTTTTTTATAAAGTTTTATATATTTATATAACATATAAAACCTTTTCTAGTATTATAATTCATGATAATTAGCTAGGTTTAGTTAGTTAAGCTTTTTTAGCTATTGTTTGTTTTAATTGTACCTAGAGATAGATTATTTCATTCTTAGTCTTTAAAGGTTAGGATAGAGAGATATTTTTAAATCATTTCAATAAATAAAACAATATAATATACTTTAGTTACTTTTACTCTATACCTAGAATAATAGCTAAGCTCTTTCCCTATATATAGATTTAACTAGAAGTCTTACCTAATAATAGTATTCGTGCTAATACTAGCTCACAACTAGTTGAAATAGTAATAAAATTACCTATTATTATAGATAATTATACCCCTAATGATAATATTTAACCCTATAGTAGTAGAAAACCTTATAGGAATATTTTATATAAAGAGAGCTTTATTAAAACTAAGGCTTAATATATATAGCTAAGAATAACTACTAAAGTTATAAGATTAAGGATTTTTTGGAATTTCTTAAAAATAGAATAAAATAGAATACTTATTTTAAGATATAGAAACTAAGGATTCTATAATTGATTATTCTTCTATAACTTTTGAAAAGAACCTAAAGTCTTCTTAAAGTTTATATTACTACTTTTGAAAAGAGATTTATAGGATAAATATAGAAATATCTAACTATAACTATTATAACTAAAACTACTAGTATATTAAACTAGGTTTTAATAAAGTTATTCAATATGTTATAATTGATAAGTAATTTAAAGATATTTAAAAGAAAACTATCTAGTTATCTTATAAACTATTATATTAAGCTAACACTATTAAAGACTAGGTATTAATAAGATAATACTCTATTATTAATACTTTACTATAATATTAGTTACTAGATACCTTAGAATATAATAACATTATAATTATAGGAATTTTAAAAACTATCTAGTTATATTAGAAATATCTATATCTATATAAGTATTATTTATATATTAGCTATATCTAATATCTTAAAATGATTTACTAATAAGAATAAGCTGAGTCCTACTATACTTATATAGAGATTATAAGTTAGCTTATATTAGTAATAGAGAACTTTTATATTAATAATATAAA
>RYZW01000985.1:0-18575 GCA_004367215.1 Colletotrichum trifolii | reverse complement strand
TAATAATATATTTCTATATTTATAATAATAGGAGGGGCTAATAGCTCGCTCTCTACTACGACTATTAGTAGATATATTACCCCCTAAAGTACGACTTCAGCTTTCCTACCCCCCCTACTAACTATTATAGCTAGCTCCTAGGTAATCTAAGGCTAAACCTTTCGTAATTATAGCTAGTATACTTGCCTTATATTAACCTTTTCGATAACAAATAACTGATAACTCCTTCCGCGACAACCTTATACTATTATACCTTTATACCCTTATAGCTATTAATATATAATTTGAATATCTCGAGATATTTAATTACTACTAATTATAGGTACTCTATTTGAATATTTATTATAATTTTGATATCCGTAATTTTAAAATCTACTAAACTAAATTTTACTTACCTTTAAGATAAGATTTTATATTACTAATATAAAAGTTCTCTACTACTAGTATAAACTAATTTATAATTTCTATATAAATATAGTAATATTTAATATATTCTTATTAGTATATAATTTTAATATATTAAGTATAACTAATATATAAATAATACTTATATAAATATAGATATTTCCAGTATAATTAGATAGTTTTTAAAACCCTTATAATTATAGCATTATACTATTCTAAAATACCTAGTAACTAGTATAATAGTAAAATATTAATATTAAATATTATTTAATTAATCCTTAATCTCTAATATTATTAGTTTAGTATAGTAATTCATAAGATAATTAAAAAAACTTTTAATATCTATAAAAGTTTTTTAAATTATAATATCTTAAATAATTTTATTAAAACTTAATCTAATATATTAGTAGCTTTAGTTATAATAATTATAACTAAATATCTCTATATTTATCTTATAGTTATCTTTTTATAAATAGTTATATAGATTTCGGGGAGATTTCAGTTCTATTATAAAGGTTATAGAAAAGTAATAGATTATAGAATACTTAGTTTTTATATCTTGAAATAAGTATTCTATTTTATTCTATTTTGAAGAAGTTTAAAAAAGTTCTTAATTCTATAATTTTAGTAGTTATTTTTAGCTATATATATTAAATTTTAGTTTTGTAAAGATATATCCTATAGCTTATACGGAGAGCTGGGATAGCTAGGATTAGATTACTATATATATATAGATCACGTAATATAGTAGCCTTAGGTTACTATAGGATAAAAGCCCTCTTATAGCTACTACTAGTTAGCCTACTAAGTTGAAGTCTTATAACCTATAGAGACCTACTTTTTACTATTACTTNGGTAAGATTTATAGATAAATCTATATATAAAGTAAAGAGCTTAGATACTATTCCAGGTATAGAGTAAAAGTAACTAAATAACATTAATATCCCTACTAAGCTCTACTTACTCTTAAGACGAGACTTTATACTACTAATATAAAAGTTTTCTACTACTAATATAAACTAACTTATAATCTCTATATAAGTATAATAGGACTTAGCTTATTCTTATTAGTAAATAATTTTAATATATTATTTAAATATAACTAATATATAAAAGTACTTATATTAATATAGATATTTCTAATATAACTAGATAGCTTTTAAAACCCCTATAATTATAATATTATAATACTCTAAAGTATCTAGTAACTAATATTATAGTAAAGTATTAATATTAAAGTATTTTCTAATTAATACTTAATAATTAATATCATTAATTTAATATAGTAACTTATAAAATAACTAGATAATCTTCTTTTCAATATCTATAAACTACTTTTCAATCATAATATTCAGAATAATTTTATTAAAACCTAGTCTAATATACTAATAACTTTAATTATAATAATTATAACTAGATATCTCTATACTTATCCTTTAATTATCTTTTTATAAATAGCGATATAGATTTCGAGGAAATTTCAATTCTATTATAAAAACTATTAAGAAATAATAAATTACAGAATACCTAGTTCTTATATCTTAAAATAAGTATTTTATTTTATTCTATTTTTAGGAAATTCAAAAAAGCTCTCAACCCTATAATTTTAGTATATATTTTCAGCTATATATATCAAGCCCTAACTAGTTTTAATAAAGATCTCCTTATATAAACTATCATTACGAAATCTTCTACTACTATAAGGTTAAATACTAGAACTAGGGGTATAATTATCTATAATAATAGGTAATTTCATTACTATTTTAACTAGTTATGAACTCGTATCAGTACGAATACTATTATCGGGTAAAATGTATAGTTATATCTATATATAGAATAAAGAGCTTAGATACCATTCCAGGTATAAAGCAAAAGTAACTAAATAATTAAATTTTCGAAGATTAAGCTAATTTTCATCTAGTATATATAAATCTCTTAAAATATAGTTTAATTATTATTTATACTAAAAGTTATTTTTAGAAGTAATATTATTATAGTTAGGTTATAGTTAAGACTAAAATACTAAGTAATTCTAGTAGTATATATATTATAAACTAAATAAATCCTATAATATTTCTAATCCCTAAATACTCAACTTCTAAAGAAATATTTAAAAAGACTTTATTTCTTAAGTTTACAAGTATATTTAATACTTTTCATAATCTTAAAAGTATTTTCTTGGCTATTTTATAATATGAGAGAAGAATATTATTTATATAGAATAAGTTATCGATATTTAAACTTTTATTTTTAATTAGATAAGGTTTTTCTAGGTATAACTAGAAGCTTAATAATTTAAATATAATACAAAACGTTTTATATTGAAAAAGAAGTATATCTCGTAGTCTATACAAAGTATATTTAAGTTCTATACAATATCCTATAACTTTTAATTTATCTAGTAGTTTAATTATTATTCGAGATCTAGTAGGGTTTCTTATAGTATTTAGAAATATATCAATAATATTGAGCTAGACGACTTCGAGGTTAAATTATACTATAATTACTATAGTTCCCTGAAAAGTTTAAATGATTAGTATTACTATATATATAGTTTATAGTAAATTAACTAGTTATATATCTTTATATATATGAATCTTTATTTTATACTATTCACAAAAAACTATTTAAATTTCTTTTTGAGGTGAAAGTTTATTCAAGAGAAAGGGGTTCGTTTTTAGTATTTTAGTGATCAATTTCTAGTTAGGTTTTTTTTCTTTCTTAATTTTATCATTTTAGTTCTCGCTATTTTAATAAAGGAGTTTCGTAGTAGTTCTAGTAAGTTAGTGATATCTTTCTCAGCTTTTAGTAATATAGCTAATTGATTAAGATATATTTAAATTTTAGTAGAAGGACTTTTCTTTTTTTAAATTATATTTCGAATAATAAGTAAATGTTTTAAAAAGGTTAAGATTATTTTCATCTAGTTTTCATTACTAATTAGGTGGATAAGTACTAGTAAAATTATCTTATTTGTATTCTAAGAAGTATAAAATACTACTATTATCTTCTTTTAAGAGTACTATATAGTTATTAATAGTAAACTCTAGTTTAATTTACTGTTACTATTTATTTTTAAATTATTAGCTAGGTTCCTAAGTAATTAAGAATCCTATCTTAGCTAGTTAAAACTTAGAGTTATGTTTTAGTTTTCGCTAAATTAGCTAAATAGGGACTTCAAGGTAATTATTTCTATTTTTAGTTAAAATAAATATCTACTCTTAACTAGCTAGATCTTTTATTTTAGATATATTATCTAGTTTTCTAGTTATTAATATATTTCTTAAATTCTAATTTTTATTTAGGAGTATTATATCTATTTGTTATAACTTAGAAACCTAAACTAGTTTTATTAGTTTAGGTATTAGCTTAGGTATAATTAAATTTCTCTTATTAGCTTTTAAGACCAATTTTAAGTTTAGTTTAATATTTTAAGTTATTTCTAGTACTAATAAAATAGTTAATAGAAAAGAAGTTTTCTTATTAAGTATTTTTACTATTCTAAACTTTCTAGGTACTTTAAGAACAAGGTTTTCCTTTTCTTTAATAATTAACTTAAATAGTAGTTTTATAGTTTCTTTCATAAATATTTTATATAAGTTTTATTTCAAGTAAAATCTTATCCTATTAAATTTAATATTTCAGGTAATAATAATTTTTGAAGAAATAAAGATTTAGATTTCAAATAAGTTATAAGTATTTAGAATATAGTTTATTATATATCTAATATATCTTCTCAGTTTAATTTTAAATGACCTTTTTAAAATACTTTATCTATAATATTTCTTAAGTAGGTATATTCAATAACTATAAATATAAGTTTATCTCTCGTAAAATTATGAGTTCTAATAAGAGTTCAGAATATATTCCAGTATTTACTAATAGAAATACTATTTATACTAGGTTTCTTTAATTTTATATAGTGATTTTTATTAATTCTAAATATTTAGAGATATATAATATAGTATAGCTACTACTTACATTAATTTTACCCCTAGTTTAAATCGTTATTTTATAGTTTCTTATATTTTTATACTTAAGCTAATTAGCTTCTATCTAGTATACTTGTTTATTCTAATTAGGTTTCTAATATAAGAGAGAGATAGTTTTAGATTAATCTTTTATTCTATTACATGTTTTTAGTAACTAGTTTCTCTATTAATTACCATTACTACTTTCTTAATATTTTCTTGAATCTTATAAATCAAAAAGTTTCTCTATTTCATTATTTATTCTTTAAATGTTATTAATACTCGAAAGACTGAATTATGGGTTTTATTGAGTAGGATGAATATAAAAAGTAGGTTTGAAAATTCATTCTTAATAATAGGTACTTAGGAGTTATTTATATATATTTTAGGAAAGTCGAATAGATCTTAGGTAATATAATAAAATAGATAAACTAAATATAACCTTAAAGTCAAGTATAGTCTAGTTTTATATATTAGATCTTGGTTTTATTAGAAAGTAGAGCTTCTGAGATAATATTAGTATAGAAGTCTCTAATATAAGTAATATTATCTAAAATTGAATCTCGTATGGTTTTCTTATTTAGACTATTAAGGATGCTTTTAATAATCTTTTCGTTTTATTTAATGATAAGGAAGTTAGCTGAATTATATTAAACTAAATCTGATCTTTCATTCAATTTAAAGATCTTTTCTCGAGGAGGTTTATTGAATTAGTAATATAAATTACTTTATAGCTATTAAAAACTATATTCTTTGAAAATACATAAGCTTCTTGAATAGTCAAAAAGATTTCTAGGGGGGTTATAGTGGATCTTTTAAAGAAAATAAGATTAATACTTATATATATTAAGTTAGAAAAGTAGTTATTACTACTAGATCTGCTATTTAAAAGAGCTGATTTAGCTTTTAAGGTATCTAAAAATACCTTTTTAGCTTTATTAGGATATTCTTTAGAGTTTACTCATTTCTTTAGCTAGTTTCTAGTATAAAGTATAAAGTTTAGAATTACTTATTTTATTTATAATACTATTTTAAGTAGTAACTATTATCTAAATATTAAGGAACCTAATATATAAACTAGTAATAGTATATTTAAAATATTTATAATCCTTAAAGAAGTATAGGTAGTTTCTGAAATTATATAAGTATTTTAGTTTAGCCTGAGAAATATTGAATTTTCTTGAAAGAGTATCTAATATAGATTATATTTTACTTTAGCTTTTTATTAAAGTTTTATTAGTTTAAAATAGAGCTATAAAGATCTCTCTAAATTTAACTAGAATCTGAATATTAAGGTTTAGAATTTCTCTTTTGATAATATTCTAGTAATAGGTTATAGGTTCATTAAGTAAAATATATTAAATAAGTATTTAAAGCTATGCTTTAATGATAAGAGTTTCCTGCATTTTGGGGATCTATTATATTACTATTTAGAAATAAATAATATACTATTTATTATACTATACTAGACTAGAGATATTCAATTAGCTTTCTCGAAAGCTTTCTTATATATAATTCTAATGCATTATTATATAATTAAATTATTCAAAGTATATAAATATTTTTAGAATTCTTACAAGAATAAAGAAGGAGATATTATTAAAATAGAAGAGTTCTCCTTAACTAAATATTAGAAAGTTATTATCAATAGTAGTATTAATTTATATTTGAATTATATTATAATGTTTCTTCATTTCTGTACAATTAGATTCTTCAACTATTTAAAGTTTAGGATTTACTATATGATAATTAAAAATACTTTTAGTTTTAGAAGTATAGAATTTAATATTTGTAATTTTCTATTAAATAGCATTTTCTTAGTTAAACTATTAGTTAAATTCGAGTAGATTAAGTTATTTTGAAACATTAGAAATAGGTTAAATATCTAGATTAATATATTTCTAGAAAGTTTAGCTAGTTATATAGAATTATGATATAATACTTTAATAATTAAAGTTAGAGTTACTAGATAGCTTTTTATTATATCGAGGCTATTAATAGTTAAGTATATTTGTCTAAGTAATTTATCAAAGAATTAATAGGATAGATTAAAAAGGATTCTTTTATATTTATTAGGTATAAGTAGTTTAGAGATAATGAAATAAAACTAGGCTTATAGTTATAATAAATAAATAATATAGTATATAGTTTGAAAATAGGTCATTGAAAAGTATGTTTTATTTAAACTAGAATAAAATACTTGTGTATATATAAATAGGATAGTTAGGTTTTATATAAACTAGTAGAGTTGTATGGTAGCTTTAGTGCTATACTTACTCTTATATATTCTTTATTCTTATTTTATTAGCTAAGTTCTTGAATAATTTGAAGTTTTATTTTAATTGGTTAACGTTTAGAGTTATATTTTAGTCTTTTTTAAGTTAGCTAAATAGAAAGTTTATAATAATTACTTTTATTTTTAATTAAATATATATCTTTTCTTGACTAAATAGATCTTTCAATTTAAATATATTATCTAGGTTTCTAGTTATTAATATATTTCTTAAATTCTATAATTTACTTAGGGTTACTTTATCTAATTAATTCTATTTAGAAGCCTAAACCAGCCTCAAATTCTTGGCATTAGCATAAGTATAATTAAATTTCTTTTATGAGTTTTGAAGACTAATACTAAGCTTAGTTTAATATTCTAGGTTATTTCTATTCTAGTACTAATAAAATAGGTAATGAAAAAGAGGGCTTTCTATTAAGTATTTTTATCATTCTAAAATCTCTAAGTATTTCTCAGAATAAAGTTTTCTTCTTTTTTAGTAATTAACTTAACTAGTGATTTTATGATTCCCTTTTTAAGTATCATATATATTTTACTTTATAATAATATTAAGACTAATAATAACTTATAAGTAGTTGAAATAGTGATAAAGTTACTTATTATTATAAATGATTAGATTCCTAATTTGGATCTTAAATTCTATAGTAGTAAAAGGCTTTATAGTAATAATTCAAGAATATCTTATTTAGGCTTAAGTTTAACATATATAGCTAAAAGTAATTATCAAGTTTAAAAAACTGAGAAGTTTAGTAAATCTCTCGAGAATAAAGTAAAATAGAATATCAAAAGCTAAATATTCTATAATATATTATTCTTCTACATTTATACCTCTATAATACAACTGCAACCTGGCTAAAGTCTATATAGCTAGTTGTAAAATCATAACTATAGAATAAATATAGAAATGTTTAACTATACTTATTATAATGAAATTTATTACTTTATTAGAATAGATCTTAATAGAGCTATTTTAAGTATTATAATACATAATTAATCTATAGATGTCTTAGAATACTATAATAATACAATTATAGAGAGTTTGAAAACTATTAAGCTATATTAGAAGTATTTATATCTATAGGATTATTATTTATACATTAAGTATGTTGAAACTAGTTACAACAACGAATAGGCTAAGTCTTATTATATCAATATAGAGATTATAAATTAATATATCTTAATAGTAAAAAGCTCGTATATGAATAATAAAAGGCTTTATCTTAGAAATAAGTAAGACTTGGTCCAGGGGATATTAAGATTATCAAGATTAGAATTATAACAAATAGTTATGTAAAATACTTATAATTAGTAGTAATTAAATTTTTTAAAATATATAAATTATATATAATATAACAATATAAAGACGTAAAACGATTTTAAAAGGGATTATAAATCATTATTAAAATCTAGTCACGAGAGATACTTTGGCATGATTTTAATACAGTTATAATAAACTTAAACAATTTATACTTCAAATAAAAGCTCTTTACTAAACTATAAACGTAGTAGCTATATAAAGCTTTAACGATAATTTCCTATATAAAGTTAAAAGCTTAAGGCTATCATGTACCTCTTATTACTTCTCTACTTTATTACTATAGTAATACTTATTATTAATAGTTTTAACAATATACTAGTAATTTCTAGTTACCTCAATTAACCTAAGTAATTAGAAAGATGTATCTAGAATACTTCCCTTAAATACTATTAATATTAGGTAATTGTATTAACAAGAGAACTTAAGTTTTACTAGTATTAAATTGTCATACTAATAAAAAAAACCTTATACTATATTTACCCTAAATAATCCTATACTATATTCCCCCATCTATTAATCTATAAAAACCTCTTTTTTTCTTATATAGCTTTACCTTTTTTTCCCTAGAACTATATGTCTCTTATTCTATACTTACTATAATACTACTATTTTACTACTCCTCTACTTTTATTTCCCCTTTTATATTTCTTTTATTATTTTATTAAATACTACTACTACTAGTTCTATACCCCCTAATAATAACTTTTTCTATTACTATACTTCTCTAAACCTAGTATCTATACTTATAATAGCTATATTATTAAACTTAATTCTAAGAATAATCAAAACTAACTTCCTAATGAAATTATTTGTATTTATTTTTACTATTACTCGAAACATAATAAACGTTATTTCTAGTAGACCTATATACTAAATTATAGTAAATCTTATTATAAATATCCAAGATTAAAAAATAAATATAAGTAAAATTCTTACTTCTTTATTACTAGTTAAAAGCTATATACTACTAATTACTAAGTTAACTACTTGATTATAATTAACAAAGATATTATTACCCTTATAATCCCTACTAGTAATAAGAAAAATACAACTAAAATTACTATACGCCTATCCTTTTACTAAAGCTTTTTACTATAGTTCATTCTCATAATAATTATTTCTATTACTCCTAATAAGTAACCCGAGTTTATATTACTACTATACTTACTACTTCTTTTCTTAGACTAACAATACTCCTATTTTTACCTTTACCTTTATTCCTAAATAAGTTATAACTAGCTTTAAGGGTATTGTATAAATAATAGTAAATCTGTCCTCTTCTTTTCTCTTATTTCTATTATACTAACTTCTCTATAATAAAATATTATAATATATTCTAGTAATTATACTATACTTTACTAATATTATAACTATTTCCATAGCTTTATTAATACTAGCTTATCTATTTACTATCACTATATAATTACCACTCTCTACTAATACTAATAATACTTTACTTATAAAAAAGTACTACTAATTACTATCCTTAATAAAAAAGAAGAAGAAAAGTAAGATTATAACACAAAAGAAGAGGAATACTAGAAATACAAGTTAAAATAAAGTAATGCTAAAGTTTTTATTTAATTTATTCATTTAGTAATTAGAAAGAGGATTATATAACTAGTTATATATATCTTCTAAGAACTACTATACTATTTAACTTATAATGTAGATAACCTTTTATTCTTAGGTAATTCATATTAAAATATTATTCTTTCTGATGTTTCTAACCTATAGCTTAAATTATAATATAATTTTGTTATTAATTAAACTCTTTAAAGATTCCTATATTAAAGTCTTATAACCCTTTTATTTAACTAATAAATTATAGCTATATCCTCGCCCTAAAGTATTCTTTACTACTAATATTTCCTTGATCTTATATGCTTCTTAAACTTTACTATTCCGTCTAGTAAAAAGTAAATTTAAGTTAGAATATATATTTACATACTACTAGGATAATAATAAGCTGTCCTCTATCTATTTAATCAAACTAATAAAAAATATTAAATAGATACCTATAGAAATATCCAATTAAAAACTTAGTAGATTTAGTATATTAATAACTTACAATTTAGAGAATACCTGGTTGAACTTCTTACCTAACCAATTTATCCTAATTTAAGCTAGTAATAGATATACTTTATCCTTGACTTATAGTTTCTTAACTATGTATTATATTTCATTTATACTTATTGTATTATATCATCATATATATACTATCACTACTTAAGCTATAATAATAGTATCTTTAAAGTAAAACAAGAAAGCTAAAACCTATTCTAAACTAGAGTAGATAATCTATTCTGCTACTCAGAAAAGTAGAATAAATATAATATTAAACCTATCTAGAAACCTATTTAGAAACCTATTTATACTTATTCTAATTACTAGAAAATCCCTGATATTATAATACTGATTAGTATATAGTAGTATAAACTAACTAGTCTAATTATAAGAAAGTAATATATACTTATAAGAAAACCTAGATCTTAAATATTACTTTCTCTATTTTATTATCTATCTAAGGATAGAATAATATTAATAGAAATTATTATACTTTTATTAACTAGTATAATATTATCTAAGAAATACTAATTTAATATAAGTTATAATTAGTAATTATTGATATAGTGAAATGGTAAAGCTTTTGTTCAATATCCTAGAACTTTTCTATATAAATATTAAGAATTATACATATTGTAGTTTCTAACTAGATATACTTAAATAACTAATTTATATTTATTATAAAACACCATGAATCCCCCTCTATAATAAATAATAACTCTATGATAAAGTATATAGAAATCTATAGTTAAAATGTATTAGTAATTAGTAGGAGTTATAATAAATCCTAGTAACATCATTAATCCATATATGAATACTAGTAGATATTATATACTTAAATAAAATACATAATATCTGTTAATATATTATCATAATACTAATCGTATAAAAATACTATAAAGATTAAATTAATATTAAAATAGCTTAGGATTAAGAAATTATAAACTATTTAGAAAATTATAATTATCAATAACTTATACTCAAAAGCTTAAACCTAGCCCTAATATAGTAAAGGACTATTAGTTTATCCGGTAGGGATAATCGTATGCTATATATGATGTCGTCGTATAGATATAAAAAGATTCTAGTATTCGTTATCATTATTACTATATTATATAGCTATATATATAACTATATAAAATTCTAGATTTATAGTATAGTAGTTACTTACTAATTATTATATTACTAAGTTATAACTAGTAATAAGTATGACTAGTAAAGTATGGAAAGTATATAGTTAGATATATTATATAAATATAGAAGTATACGGCTATATATACTATATATATGTAGAGGTGAACATGCTATACGTAGTAACGTATACTATATAGTATAGCGTTACTAATACATACTATTCCTTTTTATTATATAATTAGCTATTTATATTAATATGAAAACCTCAAACAAAAGCATTTTTACTACCTGATAAATGGTTTCTAGGTGAACTATATATACTACTATTATTGCAATTATTTAGTTCTATAATATTAATAATATGATACTTTAGAATAGAATATATTTATCTAACAGTTTACTAGTCATATACTGATAAATATCCTATATCTATATAGCCCCCTCTTAAAATCCCTTTATTTACATATTATAAATTAAAAGTACTAAAGAAAACCTTTTTTTATCTTTATAGTTAACTTAAAAAGATTAGAGAATTTATATCATAAGTTTTAGTTCTACTATATTATCTTAATTAATTTATTTCAATTACTATATACGATTCTAAATCCCATTAAACTAGAACTAATTCTAAAATAAATATAAACTTAAACACTTCAAGAGCTTATTAGTATATAATATTCTACTAAAATAACATCTTTTTTTATATGCATTATATAAATAGCTTTATCAAACTAGAGAAATATAAAACTAAGTTATAATAGAAATTGATAAAACTAAAGAAACTCTAACTATTAGAGATATTCTTAAAAACTTTTATTCTTGTATAATTTTAACCTTCTTAAGGTTATCATAAAGACCTTTCTTCACTTTAATAATAAAACCTAGATACTTAATCTATTTTATTAACAAGTTATATTTCTCTTAATCTAAATATAAACGTACTTCTTATAACTATTTAAAAACCTATTTAAATTTATCATTGTAATTACTCATTAACTTATAATTATAAATAAAAGTAATATTTAAGTAAGCTATAATACAATTATTTAATATATCTTAAAGAATGCTAATAATATATTAGTAAGGTGTTGAAAATATACTTATTAGCTTAAAAAAGATAATAAACTACTTAAATAAACTAGAATATATCTAAGAAATAGTTTTAGATTTATTTATTTCTGAGATAAATCCTACAAAAAGCTATGTAAATATTAATATTTATAAACTATATTATTTGAGATAATAAGTATAATATCTTTTTAATTAATGATAAGAGGTAATAGTTATAAGTATTAATAGTATTAGAAGTATAATAATCTATATGGAATCACTATTTTTCTTCAAACTCTTCAATACAACAAATCAATATTTTAGTTATAAATAAACTAAGCTAAACCAAACTTTTATCTATTGAATTTATAATTCAATAGTAAACCTTGAATTAATGTTCCTTTAACATATCATAAGATAGCTTTCATAGTAAATCCAGCTCTGTTCCATCTAGATTCTTCTCAAAGTAAATATAATAATTCAGAGATCCCTAGTAAGATAGGAAATTAGAATCTTTATCTTTATACAAAAAGTATAAATAACTAGTAGAAAAAATATGAATTACTCTAAAATAACCAATAATATAGCTATTAGAACTATATTAATCTATATTAAATGAATTATTAATTACTAATATTACCTTTCTCCTAAACTAAAATATATTGTAATTGATAACCTAATAAAGTCTATTAATTTATTTATATGTATTTCTTTTAGTATATTTTTAATGGCTTATACAGTTTAGCAATTAATGATATCTATCTTTTTTTTATTATTTATATTATTTAAGATAACTTATCAATACTATAATTATAGTTTCTTAAAAATAGCTGTGTATATTATTCCTAGGATTATATAGAATAAGATCTTAAATACTCACCTATTTAAGTTAATTTATACTTCAGTTATGGTGGTAATTTAAGTTTCCTAGTTAGTACTTAAAATAATACTCAACTAGTATAGTTATAGTAATATAATTAACATAAAGCTTTACTATTTAACAAATTCTTTACTAACTATTATATAATAGTTATAACTACTATTAACCTAAATAAAAATAAAAAAATTATTATTTATTAAAGTAAAAACTAAGTAATAAACTTTTTTATTTATTTCTGTATCTTTCTAGTTTTACCTATTACTATAATATTATTATTAATAACTATACTAGTTTACCCCCTAAAGAATCTTTTCTAGGGAATTAAGCTTTTTCCTTATTATCTATTATCTTTTTATCTAATTACAAACTCTAAAAATTGATATTAGAAATTGATAATAGTTATATTAAAGGTCTCTGATCTATTTAAAGTCATATACCTCTCGGGCCTTTAAAGGAAACTATACCTGGTATGTTAAACCCTATAGATATAACTAGTTCTAAGGAACCGTTTAAATAGAGAAAACCTTAACTAGTAAACGTAATTAGTTAATACGATAGCTGACAAATATAGAAAGTATATTACAAAGGGAAAGTATAGGCTTATATCTATTATAGTTACTCTTTAAGGATCGTAATTATGTAATACTAATACTAGTTAGCCGGTAGCACCTGTTACTAGCTATTAATAGTCACTAGCTATTAAGGGTCGTGGCGGCAAATACCAACAGCTAGTAGCGGTTACCATATATGGTTTACGTAATCGGAAGGCACGTATATGCTTACTAGTCGCGCTTACCCGCCGCAGGATTCGAACCTACTACTCCTACCGTAACAGTAAGAGCCAGCTAGACGTTAAACTACTACGTCAAGCGGGTTATATTATTAGTAATTACTTAATAAAGTATATTTTTTATAAGAAAAGTAAATAAAAGTATTATAAAGTAAGTTATTTTTTCGCTATCTTTTTACTATTTATTATTAATACTTTACATTCTAGTTTTTATTTAAGTTATATAGCATTACTTAGGTAATATAGAACTAAGCTATAATCTATTATTATATACTTAAGTAGTAAGAGATAACCCCTAAATATAAAGGTAAGTTTCTCTATACACTTACTAAACTATTAGTAAAGTAGTATAAAGCTAGTGAAATTATTTAGAACTCTTTTAAAGGGGTAATAAAGAAAAAGCTAGTTATAGATTAGTTTTTTTTTATAAGAGATATCTTCTATTTATAAATACTTATATCTTATATATATCTTTACTATAAGTTACTAAAAACTTACTATATTATTATTATTAATTAATTAAATAGATTAATATTTTAGAAAATAAAGCTAAGGTATTTCGTTATTTATCCGCTATATAGTTTGCCTATTTTCAGAATAATAGTCCCGCCTATATTCTAGAAGAAGTACTATTTTATTTTCTCGATAACTTTTATTAAACTCTAATCTTTAA
Source organism: Colletotrichum trifolii (assembly GCA_004367215.1). Lineage (NCBI taxonomy): Eukaryota > Fungi > Ascomycota > Sordariomycetes > Glomerellales > Glomerellaceae > Colletotrichum > Colletotrichum trifolii. Next base: position 3,994 of record RYZW01000985.1, on the reverse strand, counting down.
AGGTATTAAGATTTATCCTGTTATTATATTTCTTTATTTTAGTGATAACTTTCGTTACTATATTATTAAATATTCGAAGTATAATATACCTTTATACTTTATTACTATTACTAACGGTTACCCTATTCCTCGTAGTTCTAATATTACCATACTTTACTAGGTTTATACTTTATATTTACTATATTCTTCTGAAAATAGTAGTAAAAGTAATAATAATAATAATAATAAGAGTAAAGAGTCTAAGGTTATAGAGACCTTTTTATAAGCTTTTTACCCTACTACTAGTAATACTAACTTATTTATACTTATTAATTATATCCTATTTTCTAAAATCTATTTAGTAAATTTTTAGTATTATTCTTTCTTTAATAATAAGGATAAGGAAGAAGAGGATAAGGATAAGGATAAGGAGGATGAAGAGGTAGAAAATAAGGGATTTTCTATTAAAAAGTATAGAATTTATAGTAATTTTGTATTTATTCCTGTTACTTCTGCGTTTTTAAGTTACTAGCTTACTCCTTATAAATCTATTTTTCCCTAAAAAACTATATTAATTAAGAAAACTACTTTTATAAAAAAGATTTCTACTACTAAGAAAGCTACCTAGTAAACTATTATATTTATAGTACTTACTATAATACTAATACCTATCCCTATTATACTAATAGTATTAGTTATCTTTACTATCCCTATAAAGAAGGGTTAGGGATATTTTTATAAGAATATATCTAAGTTTTAAGTATAATAATTATTTCTATTATATATATTTTTACTAAGTTATTACTAAGATATACTAGTATATCTGATTTAGGGATATACTTCTTAGCTTAGTATTTGTATTATTTAAGTAATTAATAGAATTATTTCCTCCCCTTTTCTAAGATATAGTTACTGAGTTATTAGTATTAATATTAGTTTAATTATCTTATTTCCCGTAATACCTAATTATTTATTTTTCGAATTTCTAAATAGTTTTTTATATATTACTTAGGTTAGTTATAGNCCTAATATATTTAACTTAATAATATATAGTATAATAACCCTTATAACTTTATATTTATAATATAACTAGTCTAGTTTCTTATTTAACTATAGTAACTTATAATTTAAAATATTTAACTATACTTTATTACCTACCTAATACTTATCTACGGGGTATTAATACCTATTAGTTAAAACCTTACTTTATTATTAAGTTACTATAATTTTAGCTTAGATAAATCCTATAATATCTTTTATCTTATTAACTAGTAGCTAAATAATAACCTCTCCCTTAAATACTACTTTTCTTATATCCTTAATAATAAATATAGGATTAATATAATAACTATATTCTATAAAGAATAATATAACCCTATCTACTTAATTTAAACTATAATTACTAATAATAAATTATAATATCCTATAAAACTTATAATAGTAACTAAAGAACTACTAAATATATATTTTATTATTAAGTAGTAAAACTCTCTCTAGAACCTACTTATTTAGTTTAAACTATAATTACTAATAATAGATTATAATATCCTATAAAACCTATAGTAGTAATTAAGGAACTACTAAGTATATATTTTAGCCTCTATAATATCTATTTCCTTAAATATTACTAATTTACTTAGCTTATTAATAATAACTTAAAAGTACTAACTACCCCTTTTTCTAGTTAATAAAAAACTAGTAATAAAATTTATTAATAGATTAGAGTATAACTAGTTAGGTACTAGGAGAAGTTTTAAAAAGCCCTTCTTTACTTACTTCTAGATATATATACTACTATAGATATCATAGTTCTATACAAATCTCCTTATAGTTTATAACTAGTTTAGCTAGAAGAACTTCCTATTTATAATCTCGAGTATACTATTCTTCTCTAAGTAGCTAGTAGTAGTAGAGTTATATAACTCTTGAACTAACCTTATCCTTAACTCGTTAAAAAAGCTTTTTTTATTATTATTTCTAAGTATTTATATCTTCCTTTAAAATATTAAGTGTTTAAGGTTATCTAGTTAATATTCAGAGATCTAAACCTTTAAATATAAATTAGGGGGGAAACTATATTCCCCCTACTAGATAACTACTTTAGCTTTTTAGAATGTTATATCTTTTTTTATTATATAGATCTATAGTTCCTTAAGATTAAGTCTTCTATTAAAAACTAGTAGTTTTTCTAGCTTAATCCTCTTTACTTAAGGATTACTAAGTTATATACTATTAGGGATAATTTAAATAACTTATCCTTATAGCTTCTTATTANTTAAATAACTTATCCCTATAATCTCTTATTATCTTATCTTATAAGTATATTTTATTTATACTTTAATAAAGTATCTAGGACTACTATTTAAGACTTTAAGTAATATTTAATGTAGAAATTAAATTAGGATAGTTTCTCTATTTATTAGTTCTATTTCTTAGTAAATTACTATTTCTTTATAAAATACTTAAGATTTTTATAGTTTAAAAATATTTTAAATTATTTAATAGTTAAGAGTTTAGTTTTTTAGGCTTATAAATATACTAATATTACTAATAATTCCTTATTATAAGTTAAATAGTTATATTTTATAGGGGATAGTTATTAGGAATAGAAAACTACTAAGTAAGTTATATTTATACTATCTTTTTAAGTTAGAATTCCCCCTAGTATAAATCTAGAATAGTTAGTTTCTATAGTAATAATAACTTTAGAGTTAAATATATAGAATACTAGTTTTTCTATAAAGAAGTATTTAAGCTTAGTAAAAGTAGTTTCTTATTCTATTCTTTACTAGAAAAAGAAATCTTTCTAGGTTAACTAGGTTAATAATTCTATAATCTTACTATACTTAGGAATAAAATCTTTATAATAATTATAGAATCCTAAGAAACTTTAAGTTTTTTTTATAGATTTAGGGGAGAACTAGTTTTTAATTATAGTTAATTTAAAAAGGTTATAAGAAATACTTTTCCCTACTATTAAAATAAACTTTATATACTTTACTATTATTACTAAAAACTTATATTTCTTTAGATCTAGAAATAACTTAATATTNTAGAAATAACTTAGTATTAGTAAGGTAATAGAGTATTTTCTATACCTAAACCTTATAATCCTTTTTGATTTTAGTATTATAAATCAAGATATTATTAATATATATTATAATAAGATTATCTAAGAACTTATATGGTATCTTATTAATATACTACTAAAATATTACTAAAATTCTAGTAAACTTAAAAGGGTAAATAATCTACTCAAAAAAGCTATACTAAATATAAAATACTATCTTCTCCTAGTCTTTATCTTTAATCTATATCTTATAAAAAGCTATAATAATATTAAGTTTTATAAACTAGTAAATACTAGTAATCCTCTAGAAAATCTTTAATATAAAAAATAAAAAATATCTATTTCTTTATAATTATATTTAAAGCTTTATAATCTATATAAAACCTAATACTTCTACTAAACTTCCTAATAAAGAAAATAAGTACTTTAATAGCTAATCTACTAATTTCAATAAACTTTTTATCTAAATAATCCTCTAGTATTTTCTTAAATACTAGTAATTCCTATTATAATATACTATAAAAAGAACCCTAGGAAAAGGGAGAATTATTCTTATTTTTATTAAGTATTAATAAGATTATATAATCTAATAATCTTTTATTAATAGGTACTTAATAGGTCTTTTCTAAGTTAAATAAGTCTAGGAATTCTTTAAATATACTTACTAAAATATACTTCTTTAGATTAACTAAAACTCTAAGTCCTCAAGCTTTTTTAATATTTTTAAAACTAATAAATATTACTTAATAAGCTCCTAGTACTAACCCTAATATTTTAGTAGTTTTCTAATATATAATTAAAAAAGAGTTTATATTTAAAAAATATACTAATTAAATCTCCTGGATCCTAGTAGGCTTTTCCTAGGATTCTAGGTATATTATAACCCTTTTTTTATTATATATTATCCACTAAATACTAGTTATATATATAATATAATTATCTTCT